>JARBWK010000005.1:69303420-69556686 GCA_030556195.1 Anolis apletophallus
AGTGTCAGCTGCAGTATGCGTTGCGCAAACCCAATTAGTCTATAAGCAATAAATATATATTTAAAATATAAATTAAATATTTTATACACTGTGTCTTTTTACATTTTGTTACTGCAATTTATGTATGTCTCTGTATCTCTTATAAGGAGTTGGTTTAACTTCCAGTTTGCTATTAAAACTGCATTACTGTGTTGCAAAAGGATGCATGTCTAAAAAGATGTGCCACCAACATGACGTGTTTAGAAAGCTCTGCATTCCGCCATGGCTGCTAATGTGGTGTTAGATGGCACTAATTCTACAGGGTAGATGCACCCTTAGAAGAGGGCAACTGAAGTTAGATTGTAGTCTATATTATAGATTTGTAGATTATTGGATTACAGGCAGTCCCCAAGATACAGAAAACATGGATTCTGTAGGTTTGGGTAGCATAGGGAAGGTTTAAAACCCCTATGGTGTTTGTTCTGCTGTCTGTGCTCCTGTTGAGAAGATTTTCATCTCACTTTCTGTCCCTGAAATAATTGGATTTTGAAAAAAAAATTGGCTTGTTCTGGAAACAGGATTTGATGAGAAAGCTGCAGTGAAGTCACCTTTTCCCCATAATAACTCATTCAGGAGTAAATTTCCCTTCCTAGGAGTAGATTTCTCTCACTTCCTGTTATCTCACCCCATTCTTAACTATGTAAGCCAGATGTTTGTAATTTGGGGGACTGCCTGTTTATCAGAGAAATTAAGCTTTTTGGTAAAAGGCAGCTCCTTGTGTTGAGTTCACCTTAATCTGCAGGAGCATTTTGTAATTTGGATTGGATGGCCCATGGACTCTCTTCCAACTTTATGTATCTATCACAAAGATTTGACATTGCAGGCATAAAATCAATATTTATGAAGTTTGTTTCCAAAAGGTACTAAATTTTAAAAAAAGGGAAAAAGGAACATTTTATAGGATTGTTGGCTAGGAATATATTATGCACCAATCAAAACTATGAAACTGTATCAAATCACTTTGGTACAGAGCTTATAAAATGGCATTTAACAGCAAAAGAATGGAGATCCTCAGCACGCTTTTTCGATTTCTGTAAAATTTGTTCAGACGAATTTGGTACCAGTTGGAAACAAGCTCCACATTTAAATATGCTTTTCTGTCTTAGAGCGTAAACTATAAGATTGGTTCAGAAATGCAAGAGAAAAATAGTAATAAATCACACAGAGGGCTGCAAACCCAGCAAGAGGTTTACAACAAACATTACTCAGATGGGTTGTTGTGTGTTTTCCAGGCTGTATGGCCTTGTTCCAGAAGCAGTCTCTCCTGACATGTCGCCTGCATCTATGGCAGGCACCCTCAGAGGTTGTGAGGTCTGTTGGAAACTAGGGAAGTGAGGTTTATATATCTGTGAAATAATGTCCAGGGTGGGAGAAAGAGCTCTTGTCTGTTGGAAGTAGGTGTGAATGTAGCAGTTGGCCACCTTGATTAGCATATTCACACCTACCTTCTCCCACCCTGGACATTCCACAGGTAATTAAACCCATTTTCCTGGCTTCCAATAGACCTCACAACCTCTGGGGATGCCTGCCATAGATACGGGCAAAATGTCAGGAGATAATGCTTCTGGAACATGGCCATACAGCCAGGAAAACTCAACAACCCAGTGATTCCGGTCATGAAAGCTTTTGACAACAAAGTGTGAAAACTTTAACTGCCATGGTTTTGTAGCTTGGCGAGGCACCTATACTCTTTGGCAGAGAAGTTGTTAAACTATAAGTGCCACAATTCCATAGCATTTTGAAATTTAGTAATGGGGAAGGGAGTAAGGGTTGATTTTAATCATGCACATGAGCAAACATTAACCAGTAACTGTCCTCTCCCGCTGCTGTGATTTCACTGCTGCTAAAATAAAAGAATATGTAAGGATTGTATGTCAAAAAGCTTGATTTTGTGCATGAGCACAGCTTCTCTCTGGTACACAACAGAAATACATTTATAACCTTTTATTCGGAACCCCAGTCTCTCTGGTTTTGTTTTTCCATATCAAACTTTCACTGCCTCGGCTCAATGCTATAAAATTATAGGAGCTGAAGTTTCACAAGTTCTTTAGCTTTGTCTTCCAAAGAGTGTGAGAGACTCATCAAACTACAACTCCTTCTTTCTAGAGACAGCTTCTTATACAAATCGAGTAAACAATAGCATCGTTGAAAGGACATCTGTCATCCATCATTTCCTGTGTAAGCCGAGCAGGAGCCTTCATGCTTAACTGCAAAACCTATTTTCTATGTAAACTGAGTAATTTAGCAAACAACTTATCACAAGCATAGCATTTTAGCCATTTAGCATGACCTACATGTCACCTCACATGTGAGGGGTGCAGAAACTTAGATTGTTATCTCCTCCTGACATTTAGAGAAGGGGTACATTTCTTATTTTCTTTGCTAAAGCTTAACTATTACAAATTTCACTCAAAATCCCAAAAGCCCCTTGAAAACCCAAAAGCCCCTTTCAAAAGGAAATAGGTAGTTAAGGAGATGGAAGTATTAGGTAAATTGTAATAGGCTTCAGACCCTTCTGACTCTAACCCAATCAGAGAAAAAGGGGACAAGGCTTTGTGCAGTAAGGAACAAGATTAAAGTCCTGGTATCACTGTGCTTCCTTTGTGCCTTTCTATCCTGTAAAGACACAATACTTGCAAGTTTTTTGATAAAATAATTTGTTGTTTCACCAAACTTTGTGTCCACATTTTTTTAAAACCAAAGACTCGAAAGGGGCCAATTTATAACAATATGTCCAACTTAAAGTGACAGAAAGCACTGGGACTGTGGCGCAGCTGGCTGGGTGTCGGCTGCATTAAGATCACTACTGACCAAAAGGTCATGAGTTTGAAGCCAGCCCGGGGCGGAGTGAGGTCCTGACCAATTTTGTGTTGCTTGTTGTCGACCTTTGCAGCCTGAAAGACAGTTGCATCTGTCAAGTAGGAAATTTAGGTACCACTTTGTGGAGAGGCTAATTTAACTAATTTACGAGGCCATAAAAAATCCAGCAAGCATGCGAGGAATGAGGAAGTACTTCATCAGTGTCGCAGATGGACAGTGAAGTGACAGCTCCCCTGGTGGCCAGAAAAAAGTTGGAATGTTAAATAGCCTCTGACTGTCTGTCTATATGTGTTGTGTGTCTATGGCATTGAATGTTTGCCGTCCTTGGCCCTGCCTTCCCGGCCCTCCCAAAAGACTAGGCCTACGCCCCCTGTGGCCTCCACGCCGGAGCAACCGCTACCTCCGGTCTTCCCACCGGAGGCCGCAAGCTCCCCCCTACCGCTGCCCGCGAGGCCCCTGGGGGAGGCGTTGGGCGTCTCGAGGGTCCTGGCGGGGGCCCCCAGGGGACGGCCTCGGCGACGGGCGGGCCGACTGCTGGCGATCCCTGTGGCAGCAGCTGACCTGCGGCCCGGGCCGCCGCCTGCTGACGACCCACCTGCTGGTGTCCGGCCAGCCGCTGTCGGTGGCTCTGCGGCCGGGAGCGCGGTTGGCACGGGGGCTCCTGTGGCCGACCCCCCTCCCCGGTGTCCTGATGGTGGATCACGAGGCCGCGGATGGCCGAGAGCTGCCGCGGGTCGCGGGTCGAGCTGTGGCGGGGGGGCCGGCGAACACCTGAGGACTTCCCCGCCACTTCAGATGAGACGGAAGTGGGGCCGATGGCGGGGCAGGGGGCGGGGCCGGAGGAAATTCCAGCTCTCCTCTGCACTACCCCTTCCCGCAGCTGCTGGCCCGCAGAAGGCGACCCCCGGAGGGTTCCATCCCAGGACTTTCCGGAACGTCAACTTCAGACGCAGGGTACCTCCCTCGACGAACCTCCAACCCAGGAGGATGGGCAACCCGTCGATGTTGGGACCCGCACCGCAGGCCAGCGTCGACCGCCACCATATGGACCTTGAGTACCTAAGGACACTGTTTGACCTGTGGGACCCTCCATGGCTCCCCCCGTTCAATGGACGAGCTTAATAGCTCTGGTCTGCCCCTCCTCTGCTGTGTCCACCCCTTGTTGATGCCCTCCTCTTGTTGTATGTTATGTATGTTTTTATTCTGTATTATTTGTTTTCAACTGTCCACCGCTCCGAGCCTACGGGGAGTGGCGGTAATAGAAGTTCGATTATTAAATTAAATTAAATTAAAATATATGTACATTGTAATCCCTGCAGGGTGAGAAGGGTGGAATATAAATACTGTAAATAAATAAATTAATTAAAAGGTCCCAGGCTGCAGAGTTTGCCATGTGCCTAAAATTGACACATTACCACCTCCCTCTGGGTTCATAGAATCACAGAATCCTAAGAGTTAGAAGAGACCCCAGGAGCCATCCAGTCCAGCCCCACTTCTGCCATCTAGGAACACCCAGTCAAAGCCCTCCTAACAGATAACCATCCAGCCTCTACTTAAAAAGCTCCAGAGAAGGAGACATATGCCACTGTTGAACGGCTCTTGCTATCATAAAGTTTTTCCTTATATTTTGGTGGAATCTCTTTTCCTGCAATATGAACCTACAGTTCCATGTCTTAGTCTCAGGAACAACAGAAAATGAATCTTTTGCATATTCAAAGCTTGCTAAAAAGGCAGGCTGATTATCTGGCTGCCTTCTCACCAAAGTAAGGCTTTACGGAAGGAAGGAACTTTTGTTGTGCTGGATGGGAGGGATGAAGAGAAGAGAAGAAGGCAGGAGAAAGCAGAAAGGGAAAACAAGAGAACAAGAAGAAAAATAGCAGTACTGGTTCCTCGGCCCCCCATTCATTCATTCATTCATTCATTTATTTATTTATTTATGTCCATGTGAGAAATAGGCTGAGGAAGAAGAGGTGAGAGGTGATTTGGGATTTTAATGCAGTCTGAATTGCTGGGTAAATTGATAGATGCTCCACGGAACCACAATGCCATTTCACTATTGGACTCTCCTCAGAAAAGTTTGGCAAAGGTCTTCTTCCTCCTATTCCATCCACACTTTATGAAAGGGAGCCCCCTTTGGATGGCTCAGCTGCTTGGTTCTGCAGGGGCAAAGGAGAAATAAAAGGAGAAGTCTTATAAATAAAATAAAAGCAGCAGTACTCTCCCTGTTCATGTACGACCTCATCCGTCCAGACTGCACAATAGCCAGAGCCCAGCCAAAACTTTGTATATTCCTCATTGAGTTCTCAGTCTTTACTCCCAAGCATGTCTGGTGTTGTAAACAGAGCCACAGAAATTGCCAAAGTCACAAGCCATGCCAATTTCCAGAGTCCTTAGAAAGCAGCAGAATAGTCAAAAGTCGGGTCCAGAATGAGAAATACTCAGTTTAAACTAACAATTATGAAAGAGTTCAAAGTCAGATTACCAAAATTAAAGCCAGAAGTCATTGAGTAGCAAACCAAGAAAAAGAAGAGTCAGGTCCCAAGATAAGAGGAAACAGATAACAACATTGTCCTCCACAAAGAAGTCAACACCGCTAAGGGCTTTATATCTTAAGCTCTCAAGTGGTGCTTCACTAATACTTTTTTTTCCAGCTCATCTTCAGACCTCAGAAATCCTACCACTCTTTCCTACTCTATAGACCAGGCATGAGCAAACTTTGGCCCTCCAGGTGTTTTGGACTCCAACTCCCACAATTCCTTACAACCGGTTAGGAATTGTGAGAGTTGAGGTCCTAAACACCTGGAGGGCCAAAGTTTGCCCATGCTTGCTATAGCGGTATGGGTTTGTTTAACTTTTCTCTAGCTTGCTCAGATGTTCTTGCTTTAGCTTCCTTCAAAGGGACTTGCTCATTCTGCTGGGGAGTGTTTGCTTTTGATGAAGGCTTGTCTAACAGTGGTCCAGCTAGGCAATGAGGACTGTTGGGAGCTGCTAGCCTCCATCTCCTCTGCTGGCCCTTCTAGCAACTCTCATCCTCACTATCCTAGCTGGCTATGACATCTGGGCCTCCTTCCGGCTCCTTTTCCTCCCGCATCCCACTCTTCCCTCTCTGCTTCCAACTGATTCTTTATCCTCGTCATCCCCGCCTCCACTTCTTCTTTTCATTGAATTCGAAATGGGTGAGGGAGGGACTGACTGGTGCGTGAAAATCAAATTGTCACAAGGACAGAAAGTGAGGCAAAATCTTCTGAACAGGGTCACACGCAGCAAAACAAACACCACAAATGCAAAAAAATGGCTGGAGTTACACTTAAAATGTTCCAACTTACATAAAAATTCAACTTAAAAACAATCAACAGAACCTATCCTGTCTGGAACCCAGAAACTGGCCATAGGACAGTATCCACTTCCGAGCTCAATTCAAAGTGCTGGTCTTGACCTTTAAAGCTCTATACGGTTCTGGCCCAGCTTACTTGTCCGAACGCATCTGCCGCTACGTCCCACCTCGTAATTTAAGATCATCCGGGGAGGCCCTGCTGTCGCTCCCGCCGACTTCTCAAATGTGGCTGGTGGGAACGAGGGAGACGGCCTTCTCGGTGGTGGCTCCCTATCTGTGGAATGCGCTTCCTAGTGACATATGATCAATTCCATCCCTCTTGACATTCAGGAAAAAAGTAAAAGCCTGGCTATGGGACCAGGCGTTTGCACACTAGCACAAGGCAGCATTTTAGACTGGATTTTAATGGAAAGTTTGATGAATAGGGCTCAATACTTTTATGGACGGAACACTGTGGTTTTTGTTTGTGTTTTGTTTGTTGTTTGTTTGTTTGTTTGTTTTTAAACTTAAATGAATGTGTATGATATGTTGATGTAATTGTATTTTAATGTGTAATGTTTTGGGGGGTTTTATACTGTGTTTTATGTGTTTTACTGTGTTGGCATCGAATTGTGCCTTTTTGGAAGCCGCTCTGAGTCCCCCCTCGGGGGTTGAGAAGAGCGGGGTAAAATGCCGAAAATAAATAAATAATAAATAAACACACTGAATAATTGAAACTATATAGGCCAGGGGTGCTCACACTTTTTCAGCATGTGAGCTACTGATTTAAAAACCAAGTCCCAAAGATCACCTACCCAGAAATGTAAAACGTATAACTATTTTCTTATTTATTTATTTATATTTATTATTCTTTTTTATGTACCGCTCCTTCCAGCAGGCTCGGGGCAGTTGACATAAAATGAAGTTATAAAACATCAGCATTTCAATTTAATAACAACAATATAAAACAGAGCATAAAAATACATACAACCACCCCATTTCTCCCACACTGCCATATTACCACACATATTATCAGCCAGAAAGTAAGAAGAGAGGCTTTTGAACTGCAAGGCCATTTAATACTCAGCAAGGTAAACAAAGGGGCATGCATAAATGCATCCAACCACCCCATTTCTCCCACACTGCCATATTACCACACATATTATCAGCCGGAAAGTAAGAAGAGAGGCTGTTTAACTGCAAGGCCATTTAATATGCAGCAAGGTAAACAAAGGGGCATGCATAAATGCATCCAACCACCCCATTTCTCCCACACTGCCATATTACCACATATATTATCAGCCGGAAAGTAAGAAGAGAGGCTGTTTAACTGCAAGGCCATTTAATATGCAGCAAGGTAAACAAAGGGGCATGCAAAAATACATCCAACCACCCCATTTTTCCCACACTGCCATATTACCACACATATTATCAGCCAGAAAGTAAGAAGAGAGGCTTTTGAACTGCAAGGCTATTTAATACTCAGCAAGGTAAACAAAGGGGCATGCAAAAATACATCCAACCACCCCATTTCTCCCACATTTCCATATTCCCCAACATATATTTCTCAAGGAACAAAGCAAGCAGAGAGGCTTTGGAGCTAAAAGGCCATTTTTAAAAATAAAAAGGAAACAAAGAGACATGCCACAGTACAATCAAGCACCCACCCCATTTCTCCCACATTTCCATATTCCCCAACATATATTTCTCAAGGAACAAAGCAAGCAGAGAGGCTTTGGAGCTAAAAGGCCATTTTAAAACATTAAAAATAAACAAAGAGACATACCACAGAACAATCAAGCACCCACCCCAAAGTAAAAAGACCGACCTTTGAGATGCAATAAGGAAATGACCCCAAAGCGTCCTTCTTCTCCTCCATCGTTGCTCCTATTTCCACACCGCCAGCATGCGTGCCGCCTCCAAGAGCTCACGAGAAGTCAGAGAGGCAGAATGGGCGCTTCTACGCATGCGCGCGGGGACAGCCATGCATCGCGTCATCCAGGCCTGCCCACTTTGGTCTCCTACGGCTCTGAGTGGCTGGAGAAGGACAGGGGGAGGAGGAGGAATCCAAAAGAGGGGGCCCATTCTGCCTCTTGGACTCTGGAGCTTTTGGAGGCGGCGCGAGCAGGGAGCGGGGAGGAGCAATGACTGAGGACTTCTTTGCAGCGTGCAGGGGTGCGTGAAGAGGACCAACAGCAAAAAACCTGGTCAGGGGCTTGAAGATCACCAGGATGAGGCCCGAAGATCACCCTGGTGATCGCGATCACCGTTCTGAGCACCCCTGATGTAGGCATTTAGATATCCTACATTACAACACACACAGAGTTTCCTTGAGAGCCAATTCTCCTATTAATTATATATAAGTAAGTATGAGATTTGCATCAGCATCCACTTCACAGATAGGTAGCTCTACACTGTCAAATGAATGCAGTTTTAATCTACTTTAAATAACAACAACAACTTTACTTCTATACCCCACCACCACCTCCCCAAGGGGATTCTGAGTGGCTTACATGGGGATAAGCTCAAATCACAGTAAAAACAACAGCATTAAAATCAGTCAATAAAACAACACAAACAACAACATCATAAAAACAATAATATGGCTGTAAACAGAGTCAGAGTTGGGACTGGGCTCAAGTAAGTGCAATAAATTCTTAAAGCTGAGGGAAGGTGCAAAAAGCATCAATCTAGAGGTAATACCTCTCACAGTAATATGTCAAGATTGGTGGGAGTGGGCAAACTTAAAGTGCGGGAACTTAGGTAAGATCAAGTCAGTTCTCAGGTGAGCTGCCTAATCAAAGGCACAATGGAACATCCAAGATTTTAAATCCTTACAGAAGGTGGCCAAGGAAGGTGCTTGTCTAATCTCCTTAGAGAGGGAGTTCCAGAGCCAGGGGGGCACCACCAAGAAGGCCCTCTCCCTCATCCCTACCAACCACAGAGAGAGCCTCTCCAGATGATCTTAAGGCACAAGCTGGTTTGTAGGGGATACTATCGAAGTCGAATTTAGACTAGGGATAAAAGGATCCATGCCCGGTCAGTGTTCAGGCTAAACCAAAATAAACTCGGACAGAGAAGTCACTCACTGGGGTAAAGACAAGCCACAGAGGTTTATTCAATCTGGTCAGAAAAGATGCATGTACAAGGATAACATGAATACAGTGACAAGAGGTTTTAAACATTTGGCCGCTATTCAAACCTCCTGCTCCCTCTCAAATTGGCTAAAAGAAGGACCAGTTTGGATCCACACTCTGATCAGCCGGAGGTTCACTGAAGTTGCTACCTCCAGGTGGGGATTCCCTCTGGTAGGGAGGAGATGCCGGGGATTGGTCCAGGAGGACCAATCAACTGAGGGAGGCATCCCCATGGGAGGAGGCAAGCGCTGGAAGATCCCTGTCCATATTTGGAAATGCAAATGAGTTTCCAAGAGGCTTAATTGTCCAGTTTCAGGTAATGAGGAAATGCTCTGGGAAAACAAAGGTGTGAGACGTCAGAAACAAAAGATTGTGATCTCTTCAAGTCCTGGGTTTGAAATAAAGAAGTCCACTAATGTACATATTTTAAAGTTTCTGTTTCTGTGGTCAGCAGTCTCTAAGCCCAACTGGAGTACTTGGCTGGACAAACATCAGCTGGTGTTATCAGATTGGGCACGGAGCTATCTGCGGTTTCATATATATACACAATGGATCTCAATTATCTAACTAACTAACTTTATTTCTTATGAGTCGCCCTCCACGAAAGGTGCTCTGGGCGACTTACACAATTAAAATAAACAGGTTACATAGTTACTGCTTGTTACTCAATCATAGGCTCTTCTGAGGAGCCATGTCTTAAGCGCCCCTAAAAATGTACTGTATGTAGATCAGGAGTGGCTCTTTGGTCTGGCAGTAGGGAGTTCCACAAGATTGGGGCTACAATGGAGAAGGATCTCTGTCTTGTGGACTCCAAACGAACCTCTCTAGGGCCAGGGACATAGAGAAGATTCTCATGAGCTGACCGTGGCAGTCTGGTGGTGGAGTGGCATTAAACGGTCTCTTAGATATGGAGGACCCTGACCTCGGAGGGCCTTGAATGCTAGGACCAGGGTCTTGTAGAGGACTCTGTCTTCAACCGGCAGCCAATGTAAGCGCTGCAGAGACGGCGTTATATGGCACCTCATTAATGTTTTTGTGAGGAGTCTAGCAGCTGCATTTTGCACAATTTGGATCTTGCGAATTGCTGCTCGAGGTAAGCCCACATACAAAGCATTGCAGTAATCCAGCCTCGACGTAACCGCTCCGGCCAGGGATAGCCAGGGGATTAGCCAAGACTTTTGTGTCCAGAAAATGTTTTTTGCAGGCTCGCTGAAAGGTGAAGACCCCTGGGACTCGCTTTGTTATATTTTGGCATGAATTTTATATATTATATTATAGACAGGGGGATAGAAATAATACCAAAGGATATAATGTAGGCAGAAAGTTGAAATGAAAAGATACACTTTATTAAAGGGTTGAAACAATATAGCCTTTGTGGGGAGTTGCTGCTGGTGGTCCATTCCCGAAATCCTTCTCCACAATTGTGCAAGTCCAGAAAAGAATGAAAAAGGAATTTTAAAATGTATTTTTATTCTTGCGCCCTTGGATAAACTTTAAATTGTTTGAAGGGGGAGGCATCGTGTTCAATAACAGTATGACTAATTGTTGTGAAATCTGTGTAATTATAGTTTGATGAGGCACTAGCACTCTTTCTCAGAGAAGGCTAAAAACCTTGGAAAATGACATCTCCAACTATTCTATAACATTGAGCCCTGGCAGTTAAGGTGGTGTCAAACTGCATTAATTTTATGGTGTAGATGCGCCTCTAAGCCAACCCACAAATTGTGTGCACATAGCATTAAAAGCAGATATCTGACCAGAAATACAATATAGTAAATAGTGAGCTTCAAAGAAGCAATGCAAGACTTGCAGACAGTAGGAGTGTGGACACCAAGAAAGAAATGGTATATTTTAGTCGGTCACATAATCTAACCAACAAGATACAGGGAAAACATAACTCACATAGCCAGAAAAAGAACAAAAGCAGTCCCCTTGCCAGCTGCAAAACAGAAGACCAAGGGATGGGACATTAGTTACAGTAATAGAAGTTAAAGTAATTAAATGTGTTTTTGATTCTGTAATTACTCTTTGCAAAAGGTATGTAACTGTTTATGTTTAGCTCATTTTTTTCATTCCCTGCTCTGCATTTTGAATACAAGCGGGTTGACTCTATTTCTTGCCCAATTGAATAAAAGTTATCTTTTAACCACAAATCCACCTTTCTTTGGTTCTGTTTTGCAGCAGCAAAACTACAACAGTTTGGGAATTGGCACAAGGCTGGCCCTTGCCCTCTGAAGGTTTCTCCGTTTTACCTGTCAGAACACATGGTACGTGTGAATGTGTGGCTGAAGTGTATAACTTTCTGCAAGAACCAAAGTTATATCAAATTAGACCAAAGAAAAACATGGAGTTTCGCAGTGCATTTCGGTAGGGGAAGGTCTTGGCATTGAAAAGTGAGATTTTCTGAATCCTGGCATCAGAAGCGAGAAATAGAGAGAACTGCGGGCGTAAAATCACCCAAGTTTGAAAGGTAGAATAGAAAAATGTTTGGCAAGTTTGAAGTGACTGATATGGTTACTTGTTTTAAAGAATAAGTCATTAATAATAATTAGAATTTGGCTAAAGATAATATGATGGAAAATTAAATGGAATACCTGAAGGACAATAAGATAATCACAGAAATATACTAAAAGAAGTACATAGAGAAGACCTGAAAGAAGACGAACTTCGATAAAAGTAACCAGAGAAAAGGAATACTTCACCTATAATGGACTATGGAAGTCAAATTTTTATCCCTATCTTTTCACCTTTTTATCTTTTCTTCTTTTCACTATACTACTCAAGCTTTTCTATGCATACTTTGCATGCATTCTGTCCTATGTTTTGCACCTATACTTTCACCTTCTGCTCTTACCACCCTTCCCCTAATCTATCTCCTCTCTTTCTCTTTCTCATGTGCTATACTATTGCTGTTTTATGTATATATTTGAAAAAAAACCCTCTGAATAAAGACATAAAAAAAAGAAAATAAAATTAAATCGATTAAAAACTGCCAATTTTGGCCACGGATTATGGCAGAATCTGAAAGTGGATAAAAGACACAGGCTTTTTGTCCATAAAGGGGATCTTCCAGCTCCTTTTCAAATAATCTGGCCATCGATTTGGAGGAGCACCACCTCTGTGTGTGTGTGTGTGTGAGAGAGAGAGTATACATATGAATGCTTAATGTATAGATGGGAGCTTCACTTTGTGATGATTATTTGCAAAATCTTATGTTTCTCTCCAACAACTATAATAGAATAATATAATAACTGTAATAATAATAAATAGAGTAAAATAATAAATGTAGTAACAACAATAATAAATAGGGTAAAATAATAAATGTAATAACAATGGAATAAAATAATAAATGTAATAATAATAAATAGAGTAAAATAATAAATGTAATTGTCAGGCTCACTTTAGTAGCTCGAAATAACTCACAGGACACATCCCAGATTTTATTCAGAACTTTTACTAAAGGATATTAGAACATAGTCAAAGCCAAGAGTGGCTATTTACAGTGATTCACATACTTACACTCCCACATTTGCAAAGATAGCAGTTCCCGCCTGGAACAAACCCTGCACATTTTCCCCCACCAAGTGTTGGAGTGTCTGTTTCCCAGGGTCAGCGTGCAGGTGTCCTTATCTCGTGTTTTCCACTGTCAGGCTCAGATTCAGAGCCTCATTTCTCAGGCTATGAAAATGAGTCATGACAGTAATAATAACAATAGAATAAAATAAAAAAGGAATAAATAATAAAAATAATAGAGTAAAATAATAAATGTAATAACTATAATATAATAAAATAATAAATGTAATAATAGCAATAATAAATAGAGCATGGCAACCCCCCGCCCCAGTCTTCCTTTCTGGGAACCACAAAGAGATACAAACAGGCTCCAACTTTTCCTCAAAAGACAGAAGGAGAGACGAAAGAGGAGTCAAGCTGTTTTTAGTATTGGAATATGCAGTCTTGGGGCATGGTGGAGTCTCCTTCCTACTCTGGACTATTTTAAGCAGAGCCATCTGTCGAGGGTGCTTTGTGTGTTTCTGAGTGGCTGGAGGTGTGACTGGATGGCTCTTCCCTCTGCTCACCTCTGAGTCTGTTTATCTTCGGGAGAAGGCTGTTTGCAGAGACAGAGATGGAGAGAGAAAGGAGGAGCCAAGCCAGATCTCTTGCTTTGCCTCCAGGGCTGCTTCTGCCCTTGGGAAGGCAGCGGGGACGACCCTTCCTCCTCCTCCCTTCTTCCTTCAGGACCCACTGAATCTGAGCAGTGGCCAGCCTCCTGAAGGAACAGGAGCTGCCTTGGAGGAAAAGAGAGAAAACTACATTACCCAGCAGGCATGTCCTGCTTCTCCCTCTTCTACTTCAAATCAGTCAACTTTCTGCCAAGGGGAGAGGAACGGAGGGAATTTTGAGACCCAGGTAGGGTTGCCAACTGTCCCTTATTCTAAGGGACATCCCTTATTTCGGCCCCAAATTTCATGTCCCTTATTTTCAGCTCCTGTCCCTTATTTTCAGCTCCTGTATTGATGGGACAGGTGGCAGCAGGAGGCGAGGCTGGGCCAGTACATACACACACATACTTCCTTCTTCCTCCTCCTCCATCCTGCTACCCCTATTGGCTCCTCCCGTTTCCTCTCACCTCCCCGCGTGCGGCCGGGTATTGTAGTCCAAGACTGCCTCCTCCGCTCAGCCCTTTTTGGCGGGACTCCATTTCCCAAGAGCCCTTGCTCCCGGGGGGAGGAGGAGGAGGGAGAAGAGGGCCTGCCGGTCTTCATGGTGCCACTAGTGAGCGGTCTGAGGGCGCTGCAGGCGTGGCGCGGGGAGATGCGGGCCCGCATGGAGTTGCTGATCATAGAGACCCAGAGCCAGGTCTGCTGCGCCCTCGCCCACCTCGACCACGGGGGCCGCCTTCACCGTTGACCGCTGGGAGAGGAAGGAAGGTGACTTCCTACCAGGCACACAAATCACAGCCACACCGGGGCTGAGGGGCGGGTGGGGGTCTCTGGAGAGCTTTTGAGCCGGACGGGCATCTGTCGGGAGGGCTTGGGTTGTGCCTTCTTGCAGAATGACCCAAGTAGATGATATTGCCCTGAATGCATGCAAAAGGAGGCTTATGTTAGACCCCAGTCTAAAGATCAGTCAACAGTGCGATGCCGCAGCTGAAAAAGCCAAGGCTGCATCAAAAGGAGTATAGTTCGGGTTGCCTAATGTGTGATTTTCAAGTTTTTATGAAGTGTCCCATATTTTTGTGAAAAATCCTGTATTTTTAGGTAAATGTTCCTTATTTCTTATATCTAAAAGTGGCAACCCTAGACCCAGGGCTCTCGGTGGGGCTGCCTGCCTGCTCTCCTTCCTCTTGGGGCCAGCAGCAGAGCAGCTGCCTGGGGAAGACTGCAAAGTGAGCAAGACGGGGGAGCAAAACGGAGGTCTTGCTCAATTTGCAAGGAGAAATGGCAGGCAGGCAGGCAGCCCCACTGGGAGCCCTGGGTCTCAAAACTCTCTCAGTTCCCCTCTCCTCCATAGAATGTTGGCTGGAACGATGGAAAGAGTGCAATGGGAAGGGAGCAAATGAAGAAGTGGGGAAAGGGGCTGGGAAAGTGGAAAAACGGGGATGGGAAAAGGGGCAAGACAGGAAAATGGGAAAGACAGACTGGAACTGGGAAAGGCTGGGATGGAAAGGGAGCTGGAAAAGCAGGAGAGAGGGGCAGGGGAGAGTGAAGACTAGGGCAGGAAGGGGAGGAACTAGATTGGGGTGGGAGAGGAAGGTAAGTGCCTAGAGCAGGGGTGGGCAATTATTTTTTCCAAGGGGCCACACGTGAACCAAAAAATATTATGGAGGGCCGTACCTAAAGGCTGAACTACATTATTTATTTGTTTGTTTACTATATTTACTATATATTACACATGATTAATATTAACATATTAATATATCAAATATTCATATATTATTAGTATTAATATCATAATTATTGTATTATAGTATATATAGACATTATAATATATTGAAATTATAATATAATATAACATTATATTATTTATTATATTATATTATTATAATAAAATTATTATAAAATAATAATAAAAACCACTAAAAATGAAATGAAATAACAGTGGGGGAGCTCCCACTGTTAGCCCCAGCTTCTGCCAACCCAGCAGTTTAAATACATGCAAATGTAAGGTCCTGCTTCTACAAGAAAGGAACATATACCAAAGTGCATTCACATTAATAGACCCTGAGGAGGGACAGGCAAGATTTATTATTATTATTATTATTATTATTATTATTATTTCCAGACTTTTTCTATTGGCAACGCTCTTTTCCAAGTGGGTCATTCAGAACCCAGTAATTCAGTTTTACTAGGAAACCAGAGGTTGAGCCAAGCCCTTCTGAGAATTAGAGCAGTGGGTTCAAGCGCTGAGATGCTGAACTTCCTCACTGAAAGGTTGCCAGTTCAAATCTGGGGAGTGGGGGGAACTCCTACTGTTAGCCCCGGCTTCTGCCAACCCAGCAGTTCAAATACATTTATTTATTATTTGGATTTCTTGGTCGCCCCTTTCAAGTGGCTCGGGGCGACTCACAACAGTTAAAACGATACAATTGATAAAAACACAGTACAGCATAATAAAACCATACATGACACATATTAAACATGGTTGGATGTAAACCACACACAGAGACCCCAACCCACCTTTACCTCTTCCTTTTCTTTCCTCTTTCTTGCCCGCAGTTTCCTTGCCAAAGAAGGCAAGGATTTAACCTTCCTTGGTTAAATTGTTTTAAAGATGTAAATTAGCAATAAAAATAAATACAACATGCATCATGCCTCTTCACTACCACTGCTGCTAATACAATTCCAATCTCAAAGGCCTGCCTAAACAAAGATGTTTTCACTTGATGATAGAAAGAGAGCAGGGACCAATGGGATCTCCTTTGGAGGGACCCATGTCCTCATTAAACCGAAAGTGGTGGGATCAAAGCCCCATCTACACTATTTAATGCAGTTTGAAGCTAACTTCAAACTGTGGCAGCCAGACAATGAACTCCCAAAGAAGTGACCAGAGAAAGCCCTTAGTGTGCATAAATGATCTGTGGTTTGTCTAATCATTGGTTCCAGGATTTCATAGAATCATGGAATCATAGAGTTGGAAGAGACCTTGTGGGCCATCCAGTCCAACCCCCTGCCAAGAAGCAGGAAAATTGCTTTCAAAGCACCCCGACAGATGGCCACCCATCTCCTATGTAATCATCTGCACAGCAAAACCACTTCCTTCAGTATTGGTTTAAAACTACATTAAATGGCCAGTATGTTGTGGAATATTCAGTTCTTTTAGGCATTAGATGGAGGAACCAGGTGGACAAGGCAATTGGGTTTCAAGTCTGTTTACTGGCTTTTACATCAACTAGGGTAGTGGCCCCAGCTCATGTTGCAATCGGTCACTTTATTTTTTTTACTCTCCACAGAGCTTGAAATATTAGAAGTAGCTTATTCAGAGATGGAGCCCACAAGAGGATGCGGACCTTGGTTTCCTCAGGATGTAAGTTGTTGCCCTTGCTACTTAGGTCTCCCTACTGTTTTCTGGCTACTATGTTTTTTTAACAACAGATAAGTTAGCATATATTCCTTCTATCAAAGGAACAGAAGTGTACAAGCAAAATGTTTTCAATTCCCATCTGTAATTGGAAGCTCAGAGTGTTAGTGCTGTACACCAGTCTTTCTCAACCAGTGTGCCGTGGCACACTAGTGTGCCGTGATCGATCATCAGGTGTGCCGTGAGAAAAGCTCTCTGCCCCCCCTTCCTTCCCCCCTCCTCCTGCTGAACTCCTGCTGCTTGGGGGAGGAGGAGGAAGGGCCGGGCGGCAGCGAAGAAAAGGAAGGGGCCGGGGCATCGCCTCCTTTGGCCGTTTCCCCAGCCAGCCTCCAATCTGCCATGACTCCCACCATGATTCTCGCCCCTCGCTCTCTAAAGCCGTGCGGAGGATGAGCCCCACCCACTGAAGCCCATCCACCGCTCATGCTCCTCCTCTGTGAGAGAGCTGAAGCTGGGGGAGGGGGCGGGGCATGGCTCCCCCACCCCCCAGCTTCAGCGCTCTCACAGCTTTGCCAGCCTTGATGGGGCAGTGCCACACCAGCAGTGGCAGAGCCAGTACAATGCTGGCTTGGCACTGCCCCCTCAAGGCTGGCGAAGCTGTGGGAGAACTCAAGCCAGGGGGAGGGGGCAGGGGCAGGGCATGGCACAGCCTGGCTCCTCCTCCTCCCCTGGCTTCGGCGCTCCCAGCAGGCCACCACCCCCCAGCCGTTCTTGACTGTGTTAGAGTGTCATTTTGTGTCATTTTGGTTGGTGGTGTGCCCCTGGATTTCTTTAATGTTAAAAGTGTGCCGCAGCTCAAAAAACATTGAGAAACACTGCTGTACACTATAGTGAAGTAGAGAGACTACCCCATCTAGTGAAAGTATTCTTGCTGCATTCATTTTTCTTGCCAGACACACTAATACAATGTACTAATTTTGTGACAATTGTAAGGAATTCAATTTGAATCACCCATAATATATGTGATACATTTTTGCTATTTTAATATAATTCCATCTCGTTTTCAGTGCATTCTGTGTACATGCACTTTTTAAAATTAGATGTTAATAATTTTTCACTGTTTCTTTTGACTGCACCGTTGAAGTCTTTAGAAACCTCACCAAATTACAACTACCATGATTCCATAGCATTAAGCCATGGTAGTTCAAGTGGTGTCAAATTGCACTAATTCTATAGTGCAGTGCTGTCCAACTTCTTCCGGCCCAAGGGCCGGAAGAAGTATCATTGATCACCTGGGGGGCCGCAGGTGATCAGTGAGCGGGGGCCGTGGCCGCTCCCGGGGGCGTGGCCGGCCTCCTGCACGGCCCGCCCATTTTCAGGAGGGTTTCCCTGGGTGACATTAGGCTGGGTGACGCCTGACGTCACCCTGCCTAACGTCATCCAGGGAAACCCTCCCGCAAGCCTGGATGGCTGGCGGGGGAAGCGAGAAGCGCCGCTCGCTTCCCCCGCCAGCCTTCCAGGCTTCAGGGAGGGTTTTCGCCCGGCTCCCGTGTCCCTCTGAGCAGAGGGACACGGGAGCTGGGCAAAAACTCCCCCGCCAGCCTGGATGGCTGGTGGGGGAAGCGAGAAGCGCCGCTCGCTTCCCCCGCCAGCCGTCCAGGATTGGGGAAGGGTTTTCGCCTGGCACTCGCGTCTCGAGTGCCAGGTGAAAACCCTTCCCCCAAACCTGGAAGGCTCACGGGGGGTTTTCTCCGCTGCCGTGATGCCTTGGAAGGGAGGGAGGTGCTGCGGGGGACCCCCTCCCTTCCAAGGCACCGGAGAGAGAGGGAAGAAGAGGGCGGTGCAGGGAGGAGGAGCTAGCTCCCTTCCTCCTCCCTGCACCGCTCCTTGTCCCTCTCTCGCCGGCGCCGATGCAAACCGGTTTGAGAGAGGGAAAAAGAGGGCGGTGTAGGGAGGAGGAGCTGGCTCACTTCCTCCTCCCTGCCCCGCCTCCCCTCCCCGGCCGCCATTTACATTTTTTTAAAAATTAAAAATGGCGGCCGGGGGCATAGCGGGAGCCGTGTCCAACAGGCGGGGGGGCGTGTGCGGCCCCCGGGCCGCCAGTTGGAGAGCCCCGCTATAGTGTAGGTGTACTCCTTGTCATACTTCCTCATGTGTAGAATTATGAATAAGGTTTGTGTAAAATACATTTTATTTTAAAGATGCATTGAAGTATATATGAATAAGAACAAACAAATGATTTCCTCAGAAATCAAATTATTAAGAAAAGAATTATGAGCAATCATTTTGCATAGTTTCAGAAATGTAATACATTCATTAGCATCTAAGTTCAGACAAATCAAAATTGTAGTATAGGACGTCACTACCAACTATAATATTGTTCATTGCAAAGGGGTTTCAGTTATCTGGGAAATTTTGCACAAAGCGAACCTGATTAATGTTGGGTGAAATAAAAGTTCTCTGTGTTATAATACAATTAAGTAAAGCAAGACAAATCTCCCACACAGATTCCTCATAACATCTTTAATTTGTAGAAGGTGCATTTTGAAAATTAAAATTGCAGTTGCCTCAGGCTTTGGTTGAGTTCCCAGAAATTTAAATTGTAAATAATGAGAAAATTACAACCAGAGTCGTCCTATGTGTTTCCTAAGGAACACAATTTCAGAAGTATATGCTTGATGATTTTTAAGATCCATGTCCTTTTAATGTCCAAACCCAAGGAACATTAAAGGAGACAATTTTGAGTGTGTCTAACATTGTTTCATATTTGCACATAATATGAGGTATCATTAACAACTGCAAATACAAAACTATAAACAAATTGGAAGTACAAACTAATCCATGAAGGGGATGTAGGGGAAAACCTATGAAAAACCATTCAAGGAGATTGACCTGTAAACACTGCATGTTGTTGCTAACAGATTTGTGTAAATATCTAGGTGGCATCCAGACACCTATTATTGTTGTCAAATTTTTCATAACCCCAACATTGAATTTTAGGGTTGGGACCCTTAGTGCCCAAACTCACTGAAGGTTAAGTCTCCTTTAAGGGCTCTTTTGTTGGATAGTTTCAAGGTCAGAACTGATCAGGAGCATAAGACCTTAGAATGCGGGAGGATACCTTAATCAGTAAAGTTGGATGATGCTCACCTGTTTTGCCTTATCTTTTGTGTGGTACAAGAAGATCCCGTTGTCAAAACATCTGAGAAAAACAGATGTGCTTCATTAGGATGTTGCCTTGAGCAGCACATAGCACCCCAACCTGGCAAAGTATAAAAGACCTCTCAGTTCAACCCAATACTGAACCTGGATGCAGGCTAAGATTGGGAAGGTGCTGCATGCTGACCACTGTTAATCTTGGGATTTCCAACAACTGATAGGGGAATTAAGCTTTTAAGGTGTGTATTCTTCTAGAATGCTTGTGCTGCTTTAAAATAAAATAGATTGGATTCTAATTGCTTGTTGCTTCTGAATCTATAGAGAACCTTTGCTTTTAGCAAAACAAGGGAGTGTAGTATAAACTGATATCCAACTCACAAGCAACATTCCATTGTCTCCAGAGGAAAGCTGACCATTCCTATCAGAGCAGCCAAAGCCTCCTTAGTTTCAAGTTTAAAACACTGCATTTGGAATGATAATTAGAGATAGATCCAATCTTAGATTATAACATTTCTTCAAGGAAAAATGGAGAGGAACATATGAAGGAAATCGAATCCAATTTAATTTTAAAAGAAGAAGAAAGGTGGGTGAAAAATAGAGAATATTTTAGTAATTTTTGATACTTTCAAAGCAACATCAAACGAGTGGCTACGATTTTTTAATCAAGAACATATGTATGTTAATTTAAATAGATGGAGAATACAGAAGTTCGATAAGTCAAAGCTAGAAGCAAGAATAAATGAAAAAATACAAAGTATTGGATCAAATAACTGTGGATGAAATAAAAGCTCAGGGTAGTAATAGTTCTTGTTTTGACAATGACAACATTTCATCAGTTTAGTTTATAAATCATTACAATTAGAACAGGCAAACTATAATATCCATTGTTTGCCATCTAGCATTTGTGAAGTTGAGACTTCCATTATATATTCTTTGAAAATAACACCTGAAGTATAATGAATGTTCATGCTAATATCAAGACTAAGCTTCAGAAGCTCTGATGCTAATAATGTCAGTGGTAACATCAAGGAGAGTTGTTAAAATTATGAATTCTGAAGGGTGAGATCCCAGACAGTCTGGGGCTAGTCATCAACAAATAGCAGAAATCTTTCAGAATTAGAAACTTCTACTGTATTGCCTAATAATAATAATAATAATAATAATATAATTCCTACTCGCCTCTCCTCATGGGTTGAGGCATCTTCCAACATTGCTAAAACACACAATCATCTAAAAACATTCTACAAATACACATATTAGAACATATTAAAACATATTTCTACAAAATACATATTTTAATACACAGAACAAGATTAAACATAGGACACAAGTTTAAAATTTGTGATTGAAACTGACTGATTATGTAGGCCTACCAGAAGAGATAGTTCTTTCTATGGTTTTAAAATTCTGACAGCTCCATCTGTTCAAATGCTTAATCTTGAAATACAGCAAGCAGTTATTGTGACGACTTGACTATTTAATGTAACTTGAGAAAAGCTTAAAAATTAAAAGATGGCACTTTCAGAATTTGTTAACACAGGCCCCATCTATACTGCCGTTATAATGTGGATTGAACTGGATTATATGAGTGTCGATATATATAATCCAGTTCAATCTGCATTATATGAGTCCACACTGACAATATAATTCAGTTCAAACTACATTAAATGGCTGTGTAAATGTTGTTGGTGTCGATCATTGTCAAGACTGAATTGGTCTTTTGTTATTTCCTTGATAATCTTTCATTAATAATAAACTTTATTTATACCCCGTCACCATCTCCCCAATGGGGACTCGGGGTGGCTTACATGAAGCCAAGCCCAGCAGCACATTACAACAACATAAAACCAGAACAACAGAACAAACTTAAAATCGAATTAATACAGAACATAATAATACATTAAAACAATGCAAAATAATACAGTAAAAATCAATCACAATGAGCGGGCCACATGTACAAGATAAAATGATAAAAACTCGGATGAGATAGAAATGACAAAGAAATATTTGTAGGGAGAAACTCATTAAAAGACGGAGTAATGGAGACTGACCTTCAAACAGGCAGGGGGAGGTGCAATATGTGGACAAACATTATAGGAGGGCTTCAAGAAGAGATATCTGGTCACTCTCCAAAAGCACAATGGAAAAGCCAAGTTTTGAGATACTTCTTGAAAGTTTCTAAGGTGGTGGCTTGCCTAATCTCACCAGGCAATGAGTTCCAGAGTCAGGGGGTCACAGAGGAGAAGGCTCTGTGAGGAGAAGGCTCATTCAGATTTTTGATTTTGCAAGCCAGTATGGAATAATGGGTCTTTCTTTCTGATTTCTTTTTTTAGGCAACAATTCGCTAACCGTTAGAATCTTGTCAACAATACTTATTCAGCTTCCTCATATATAAGTTGTATTTTAAAATTCCCCTTTCATGCCATGTCATGGGCTGTCTGCCTATGGTTAACCTTGTGGTTAGTTACCAAATGGCTATCACTTCCTGATCAGGTGTTTATTTCCTCTTCCAATCTCCAACATTTTGCAGAGGACATTTTACAGAATGTATACCATTAAGGGATGTGCAAAACAGCTCAGAATTCTGTTCTGTTTTTATTCTTGTTTCGAATGCCCCCCTCTCTTGTGCTGATTTTGGGGAAAATCTTCCCAAAACAGAAACTGAGCTTAGGGTTCCAAATTACATATCTGAATGGCCCACCTCCAAATCTCTTGGAATCTTTCCAAAAACAAAATGGGGGGCACCCAAAATTCAAAATAAAATCAGAACAAAAACAGAATTGATTGCACACCCCTAAGACCATTCCATAAGCAAATTCCTGGCCTTTCATCTTGTGTAGTTCAACACAGACTAAATAAGACAAAACATTGTTCTTACTGGCATTGTTATTCTGGTAGAATTTCAGTTCTATCATTTAGCCTGATCCTCAATTATTTAAATATTCAATTATTGGCTTGTTCAGAATTTCAATTTCTGAAGCTTGGTTTGATGGCCAGAAATTTAAAATGCATACTATTAATAAAGAAAACCAAACTCCTGCTGCTGATATCATGTTTCATTTTTTAAGTTCAAGGTCATTCAGATATGGGACTGCAAATCCCATGATTCCTCACCATTGGATGTACTGGCTAAAGCTGGATTTCAGTGTAATGGAGTGTATTGCAATCACTTTGTTCAGTAAACCACCAGCATGCTGAGCCAATCAGTCTTCAATACTAGTACTTGATGATGGTTGTTGTTGTTTTTGACCAGCTTGTGGTTTGTAGTGTGCTATCCTGAAGTATTTTTCATTAACCAGTGCATGCCAAACAGAAATTTCCAGGAAGATGGTTGGGATAGGCCAAAGCAGAACTGGTACCCAGATGGCCCAAGATGGGCACAGTTCCATAACAGGTGGGTGATGTTTCCATAATATGCATATTCTGTACCTTTCTCTCAACTTTTAATAACATTGTTTTAAATAATTTGGAAAAACATTTACAAAAGTGATATGCAAGTTGGAAATTGTATTGCACAAGCTGCAATCTTTTGCCTTACTGACAGCTTATTGAGCAGCATGAGGCAGGACTATACTGAAAATTGTGAGTAGAAATAAGAGATTGCACATAAACTCTATTTAAAATGGAAGGTGGTTTGTAATTGCTAGCACTGTCACTGTAAGTTGAATTTATGAGTGGGAGCTAATGAGCAAATATCAGTACACTTGCCAGAATTTACTATACCTTGCCCTGCATTCAGGCCTGCAATGACTTTTATTAAAGAGAGTGGCAACAAATTATACAGAAGATTATGGACATTTGTGTCTTAGCAGAGCACATGGTGACAACTTTGGCCAATACAGAGATTCCTACCAAGGCCGTGGTTGGAGATGTCCCCAAAGCGATTTTCCTGAGAAACATCACTATTGTGGCCGTTCTTACAGAGGATCGAAAACCAGCTTCACAAAAGGTTGGGTTTGAGAAAAGGAAAATGATATGTGTATGAGAGAGAAAATGGAACATCGCCAAATCTTTTTACCCATCTTGTGTTACCCTTGGGATATCCACTTTGCTTAAAGTCTTCCTGAATCAAAGGCCATTGTGGGGTTTTAATGTAAAATTTTCTTTTGTGCTTGTTCCAAGTTCTCATCTGAATGTTCCTAATTGGGTGGGTGCTCATTAAAGCTTGAGTCTTCTGCCACTTTTCCATAAATTTAGGTATGCATGCAAGACAAATTTTAAATCTGCTCCTTCAAGATCTATGAGGCTTTGATTATCAAACTGGATCAATTCTTTTAACCAATTCAGTATAGCAGCTTCTTGGTAAAGTTTTAAGTTTGTGGGGGCAATTTCTCGTCTTTGTTTAGCATCTTGTACATTTTTCATGTTTATTCTAGGTTTTTCCCCTTTCCAGATGAATCTTGTAAGTTCGGCATTCCAGTTCTTATTATCATTTTTCTTAATATCAATTGGGATATTTTGGAACAAGAAGCATAGTTTGGGTAGGATGCTCATTTTATTGTTGCTCTGTTCTAGAAAAAAATATCTCCAAATTCATCAATTTTTTCAAGTTTTAAAAAAATTTAATTCTAGGTTTTCTCAAAGTCATTTTTATTAGGCTTGGATCAGTTTGACTGAAAGTGATTTGTAATATTCGGTGGTTCATTTCATATAATCCCCCGAAAGCAGAATGGGGAAGACGGGACCGGAAATACAGCCAAAACAGATCAAGAGAGCCAGATTTATCGGCTACTGGAGAGGATGGAGTTAAGTCCACGATGTACCTGAGGCAGGAGTCTGCTGTGGAGGCTCCTGGAGACGATTTACTGTCGCATATTTTCTCCCTCCCCGGCAGTGGAAAAGTTCCCTGGGCTCCTCCTCTAGAGAGGGCCCTGCTGGGAACTTGCTTTCCCAGCAGCACTTGTATGGGCGAACATTGAAAGTCTCTGAATTCCTCTCAGAGCATGATGGGAGTTAAAGGTTTTTTCTCTGTCTCTCAGCCAATAAAAGGCCTTCTTGTGTCCATGCTCTGATTGGCTGAGAATGGACAGAACCGGCAACTACAATTCCGAGAACCCTCTCTTGCAATTTGTCTTATTTTCTTTGTTATTTATCTTCGCTGCTAATACTTTTGTTTTACGTTAATTGATCAAGACTCCAGCAACTAGTCCAAATTGGTTATGGTCTATCATTTTAGGAAAATCCTTCAATGGGTTTTCCAACAGGACAATGCCATCTACAAATAACTTTATTTTGCATTAGATCTTTATCTTGGTATAATTTCCTGAAACACAACACTATTAAAATACATATAACAAAATACACAAGACCATACCAATAACATGTAGGCTAAAAGTCAAAAGTCAACATTGACTGGGTAGGCCTGCCAAGAAGGGTTAGGTTTTCAGTTGTATCTTAAATTCTGATAGCTAATTTTGGTCATTCCACAATTTAGGAGGGACCAATGAAAAGGTCCTCTGGGTGATGGTTGTCAGTCAGGTTCTGGCTGGCTGGAGTAGCCCCTTGCCTTTATTTATGTTCTTGTGTTTCATTGTTATATGTTTCTAGGAAAATATCATTACTTTTTGACATTTTTCCTGAAAAGAATGAACATAACAGAGGTACTCCAAGCATTCAGACTTCTCAACTTATGGAATTCTCTAAAGTGCTTTCTATTTCATTTTGTTCTGACTATTTTTCTCTGTCTCCAGGTAGATACCAGCATGCTTCACATTCCCCCTGCTTAAAGACGGTAAGGGATGTACCAGTGCAGATTAGTTCCTATACAGGGTCATATTGGGAACTGTATGGCATTCCCCAAAGTCTTTCTGTGCAGTTCTAGATACTCTCCTGTGGTTAACTATTGGGTGGAGGGGGGCAATGTAGTCTCCTGACACCTTCCAACAGTTGTCCACCAATTGTCTAGTTACGTTTGATATGGTTGATAGTATCAAAAGCTGCCAAGAATTCAAGAAGCAACAAGCTAATCTGTTTCCCTGCAAAGGTCAATTGTCAGAGAGCCTGAGATTATTTTAGTGTCCACCCAAGAATGGAAGTTGAATTTAAATGAATCTACAATAATATTTCTCAGGCTATCTGATGGAATCAGCATTTATTTTTCCCTCTGAAGCATCAGAAGCTCATTGGTTGGTTATTTCTTTCTTTCTTGGAAACTTCTCAGGCACCAGCAGCCAATTGCTCAGGGACAAGCATTGGTCCAGGGCCCCAAACTTTGAATGGCAGCAATCTAAATAAGACCCAATGTAATATAGTGGTTAAAGCACTGGACTATTATTCTTGGTGTTAAATCCCCATTTGGCCATGGAAACCCACCGAGTGAACTTTGGCAAGTCATAGTCTCTCAGCCACAGAGGAAGGCAAAGTCTGGAACTTATTTGCCTAGTAATGTCCTGGAAACTAATTTAAAGAATGCAACAGCAATGAACTAAATAGTGTGCCTCAATCATCGCTGGTTTCATAAGCAACCTGTTTCAGAAGGTGTTATTAGTGACTGGATGATGATATTGAAGAATGAAAATATTTTCCCCAATATTGGCTGCACAAATTAATATTTTGTAGATTAATGACATGAAGGTGTTACTTTTGGGGGCGTCTAATTGACAGAAAAGACTCTGTGAATAAGATAAATATTTTCTTGACATACAAAGACATTGTTGTCCAAATCTTTCAAAAATCTGTCTATAAGAAAATAATTGAAAGTGTGGCTCTTTCGCTAAAAATCTTTTTTTTTTGGAATAGTTTTTTATTGGTTTTTTTCCCATACATCAAAACAAAAAGAGGGGAGAGCTGTGCCGAGATAGAAAGGAAAGAATGTGGGAAAAAAGGGGGGGGGGGGAAGGTTCAGAGTAGATAGATTAGGAAGGAGGGTGGGTAGGGGGGGTAGAAAGAAGTGTAGACAGTATAGATGAAAAGAAATATAGTTGCTTCCAGTCAGGGTACTCTAGGGTTCACTCCTTGTATGAGGAATTATAGCTGTGTAGTACAATTCTTTCACCGTGGGTTTCCTTCCTCTTCGGCATGCTAGAGCTTTTCCGTTCTTAGGTATCGCCAGATGGGCTGCCACTTCGTCCTCTTTTCGATATTTGTATTATTCACCAACCCCTTGAGCTCATCCATATCACTGTATTCTACCACTTTCCTAGCCCATTCCACTATCGTCGGGGGCTCCTCTTGTTTCTACTTCCTGGCCACCACAGTCCTTGCGGCCGCCGTCAGGAAGTAGAATATCTTGTCTTTGTTTCTTTCAAGATTCCCACTTGTTAAGTTAAGCAGAAAGATTTCTGGTGTGAACTGTAAATCCCTCTCAAGTATCTTTTGGGAATGGGAGTGGATGGATTTCCAAAATTTTTTGAGTTTATGGCATGACCACCAGCAATGCAGGAGAGTCCCTTGCTGATCCTTGCACCTCCAACACTTACTATTAACATTTCTGTAGAACCTAGCAAGTTTTTGGGGTGTCAGGTGCCATCTATAAAAGGTCTTAAACCAGTTCTCCGCTATCGGTGTTGCCCCTGCAAATTCTTTATTTTTTCCCCATGCTGCCTCCCATTCACTTAAAAGAATCGAATGCTCGAAGTCCTGTGACCACTTAATCATATTGTCTTTGACCACTTCCGTCTCCGTATCCCAGTCCAATAGTTTGTTATATAGTATTCTTATGTGTTTCTTTTCTTTCTTTAAGATTAAGTCCCAGGTGCTTTCCTGGTGAGCAAAGTTATTCTTTTGATCTAGCCTGTAATAATCTTTTACTTGAGCATATTGGTACCACGACAGGACTAGGCCAGCTGACTTAAGCTTTTCTAAAGTCTTTAGCGTCCATTCTCCATCAACTTTTTCCACAAGATTTTTATATGTGCACCAATCTGAACCTGGCAGCCCTCTTTTGTACTGCGCCTCTATCGGTGATATCCACAATGGAGTGGCCTGGTAGAATCGACTTTTGTATTTAGCCCATACCTTTAGCAGCGCCGCCCGTATAAAATGGTTGGTAAAGTTGGCCTCCACTTTGGCCTTATCATACCACAGGTATGAGTGCCAGCCCCTTCTGGCACCATACCCTTCTAGGCATAGTAATCTTCTTTTATTTAAAGTGGCCCAATCCGCCACCCAGGAAAGGGCCGCGGCCTCATAATAGAGCTGCAAGTTGGGTAGAGACAGGCCGCCCCGCTCATGTCTGTCTGTTAAATTTTTATACTTAATTCTGGCCTTTCTGCCGGCCCAAATAAATTTCTAAATATCTTTCCTCCATTTATTAAAACAAAGGCTCGTTCTTAAAATTGGGATAGTCTGGAACAGGAAGATCATTCTTGGAAGAACATCCATCTTAATGGCCGCTATTCTGGCAAGTAAACTTAGGTTCATATAATTCCAAGTCTCCAATTTCTTGCTTATTTCTTTCCATGTTAAATCATACCGTGTTTCCCCGAAAGTAAGACACCCCCGATTGTAAGACGTATCGGGGGTGTCTGGGGGGGTCGGCTTATATAATACCCCCGTATATAAGACGTACCTCGTCCCCGCCGCCGCCGCAGAATGGAGGTGTGCCGCGGCACACCTGCGGCACACCTCCGCGGCACACCTCTTCGCCAGGGCTCCAGGCAAGGGAGGGGGAAAGGAGCCAGGGGCGGGAGGAAGCAGCGACGCGTCACTGTGACGCTGCGATCCTCACCACGCCCCTGGCTCCTTTTCCCCTCCCTTGCTTGAGGAAAGGAGAGGGAAGGGAGCCAGGGGCGTGGTGAGGATCGCAGCGTCACAGTGACGCGTCATCGCTTGTCCGCCCATGGCTCTCTTCTCCCCACCTTGGAAGGGAGGAGGAAGGAGCCATGGGCGGGGAGAAGGACGACGCGTCACTGACGCGTCATCGCTTCGTCCCGCCCATGGCTCTCTTCTCCCACCCTTGGAAGGGAGGAGGAAGGGAGCCATGGGCGGGAGAAGCGATGACGCGTCAGTGACGCGTCGTCCTTCTCCCCGCCCATGGCTCCCTTCCTCCTCCCTTCCAAGGGTGGGAGAAGAGAGCCATGGGCGGACGAGCGATGACGCATCACTGTGACGCTGCGATCCTCACCACGCCCCTGGCTCCTTTCCCTCTCCCTTCTTTCCTCAAGCAAGGAGGGAAAGGAGCCAGGGCGTGGTGAGGATCGCAGTGTCACAGTGACGCGCCGCTTCCTCCCGCCCCTGGCTCCTTTCCCCTCCCTTGCCTGGAGCCCTGGCGAAGAGGTGTGCCGCGGAGGTGGTGCCGCAGGTGTGCCGCGGCACACCTCCGGCTGCGGCGGCGTGGCGGCGGCGGCGGCGGTGTGGGGCGTGGCGACGGTGTACGTCTTGGGTTATATAAGACGTACCCGAAAGTAAGACGTAGGGGGACTTTTGGGGGGGAAAAAAAAGTAAGACGCTGTCTTACTTTCGGGGAAACACGGTAGTTGTTCTTCATTAATTGATTGTTCTTCGCGGTAATATTAATACCCAGGTATCTTACTTTGCTGACCACCTGAATATTTAACAAAGCCTCCAATCTATCTTTTCCTTCTCTACTCATATTTTTAGTGAGAATTTTGGTTTTCTTATAGTTGATTTTAAGACCGGCAACTGCTCCGAACTCCGTAATTTTCCGGATCCACTCTTTCGCTGTGTCTAGCGGATTTTCTATGATAAACGCTATATCATCCGCGAAAGCCTTCAGTTTATATTCCTCTCCCTGGGTCTTTAGGCCCTTCAGTAGCTTGTCCGATCTGATGTCTTGCAGGAGTAGTTCCAAAGTAAAAATAAACAATAATGGGGAGATGGGGCACCCCTGCCTAGTCCCCTTCTGGATTTGCACGGTGTCCGATAGGTTGCCATTCACTATAATTTTTGCCGTTTGAGTCGAGCAGATAGCTGATATAGCATTTTGAAACTGATGTCCCATATCCTTTTCCCTCAAAATTTCCTGCAGAAACTCCCAGTTGGCATTATCGAATGCCTTCTCGGCATCGAGAAAAAGGAAGCCCACTTCAGTTTGAATATTGACGTCATAATACTCTATTGCGTTGAGTATAGTTCTCATATTGTCTCTCAGTAGCCTATTCGGCAGAAAGCCCGCTTGATCCTCCTGTATGGTACTATTTAAAAAAATCTTAAATCTGTTGGCCAGTATTGATGTGAAGATCTTATAATCGTTATTCAATAACGAAATAGGCTTGTAGTTTTCCACACACTCCGGATCCGATTTTGCTTTATGTATCAACACTATATTGGCCTCTCGCCAAGAATTCGGCATCTGTCCCTTCTCCAATATATTATTCATTACCTCTCTGAGGGAGGGGGTTATCTCTTCCATCAAGACTTTGTAATAAACTGCTGTCAGCCCATCCGGGCCGGGCGCTTTATTATAAGGTAATTTTTTGATGGCCTCCCTTATTTCTTCCTCGCTGACCCGCTTATTTAACATTAGTCCCTGCTCATCATTAATTTTCCCCAACCTTTGCTTAGATATATAGGTAATAACATCTTCTATTTTAATGTTATCCTTTTTGTAGAGTTTACTATAGTAACCTTCAAAGTATCTGATTATTTCCTCTTCTGAAAATATCTGTGTACCTTCTTTGGTCAGGGACGATATGTATTGAGACTGTTTCCTTTTTTGAAGTTTTTTTGCGAGAAATTTCTGCGAAATAGTTCATTTTCATATATCTTAAATTTCTCGCCATTCGTGAGATTTGAGATTCATTGAGTTCTCTTCTAATAAGGTCCACCTCGAGACGCAACCTTTTCTTCCCTGGATTAAGTTTTAGCTGGGTCTCTTTCTCCTCCAAATCCTTTTTGAGTTTCGCTAAAAATCTTCATTTGACTTAATTCAAAGTGGTCATGTTAAAATTCTAAAAGATCTTGGTATGGTGAGTCATTTTTTCTTTGCTGTTTATTTTTAGGAAAGGGAATATGCCATTACTTCACTTTCATGAATATAACAGAAAGGACAAAGCTTTCCTTCCAGTTGCTTCTATGTCATCCTTTAGTATCCCACCGTATTCCTGTTCATCAAGAAATGTTGCCTCTCTAGCGCATGCTGTCCTTTATACAATCCCTCTATATGATCTCCAGTGCTGTTGAAAGCTCATAGGCATTCCAACTAAGTCAGTGGTTCCCAACCTTTTTTTGACCAGTGACCACTTGACCAGGGATCACTTTGACCAGGAACCACTCTTCAACATCAGTACCAAAAAGGATACAAATCTGTTTTTGGTCAACTTTAGATTCATCTTGGGGTGCTGATTCAGAAAATTGTATTACATAGACCACATCAGCTATAGTTTCTGATACAGAACATATGCCATGGTCAGCGACAGGGAAGGAGTGGCAGGTGGTGTGAAAGGAGTGCAAATAAAATAAATAAAATAAAAAACAAAAAGAGGAAGGAGGTTCACAGACCAGATTTTCGCCCTCATGGCCTACTGGTGGTCCGTGGCCCACAAGTTAAGAACCACAGAACTAAGCAGTTCCCTCTAAAAGGCTGACTGAAGCAATGCCCTTGAAGCTATTTCTTCTCCAACATCTTCCTGTTATTGTTTTTACATTGCCCATGCCAGTCTCTGTAAGCCTTCTCTTCTGTATTCACACTTCTCTTTTGCTCTCCTTCCCTTTTTTTGACCTACCCCTTTTTTCAAATAAGCATTTGTACTAAGTACATATTTAACTAAGTTTGTTTTTATTTACTAAGAGCTTTTGCATGAACTTTTTTTATAAGCAGTGCATCTGAAAAAGTGGATTTAGATCCATGAAAGCTTATGCAGGAATAAAAACCAGATAACCTTAAAAATGCTGTCACATTTCTTTTATTGTTCATTCTCTTCCTTCCTACAGGAAACTGGCACACCCTTTTTTTAAAAAAAAACATAAAGATTGAACTTTATTATGAAACTCTCCCCCTGCCCCCCAAATTAAGTATGTACTTTAAAAATAAGAGTTTATCTCTTAACTGACTCTGAGACTATGAAATTATACAGAACAAACATAACAGTCAAGGAATTGCTTTTATAATGTTTTGTGACTTGAAACTATTTAATTAATTAATTAATTATGAATATTATTTTTTAAGCTCGCATAACTCATTCCTCCTCTTATTGTGTGCACTTCTGGTACACTTTTACATTTTGTTTCATTCTGCTTGTAAAGCCAAAGAGTCTGCTGTCGTTTTTAACATTAATATTGGGTAATTTTCTATCAGTGAATCATTGTGAAAACCATAATGGATGAAGTATGTTGGATGTTCTTTTTCTAACCATGAAGGCATTTTCTTTTGCTTATTATTGGCAAATGTAGTGTCTGATTCCCAGGGGCGGCCTGAGCTGTCCAGGGGGAGTACGCGAACTTTATTTTCGCGCCCCCCCGGCGGCTCCCGGCTGCGCCCGCGCATGTGCAGGCTCCCGAGCACGCCGGCGCGGAGGAACGGGGGGGGGGGAGAGAGGACTCACGGGTCGGGCTCGCCGCTCACGGACCCGAGGAGCAGGAGGAGGGGGGAGGCCACGAGGGCGGCCCCCACGGAGACGCGGCGGCGGCAGCAGCAGCACCCCCGGAAGGGCCCGAAGCCAGAGGTGCATCTTCGTGACGTCACTTCCTCGCGCCTCTGCCGAGGAGGAAGGGGAGGAAGGCCTCACCGGCCGCGCTGCTGTAGGGACGCCGGCCGCGCGCTTCGGGCGTCCTTACAGCGCGGCCGGCGAGGCCTTCCTCCCCTTCCTCCTCGGCAGAGGCGCGAGGAAGTGACGTCACGAAGATGCGCCTCTGGCTTCGGGCCCTTCCGGGGGCTGCTGCTGCTGCTGCGTCTCCGTGGGGGCCGCCCTCGTGGCCTCCCCCCTCCTCCTGCTCCTCCTCAGGTCCGTGAGCGGCGAGCCCGCCCCGTGAGTCCCCTCTTCCCCCCCCCCGTTTCTCCGCGCCGCTGGCTGGCTGCGGCGACATGGCGGCGGGGCGGAGCGGCGCCCCTCCCAGGTGGCCACGCCCCCTCCGGGAATGTCGCCCTACGCGACCGCGTAGGTCGCTTAATGGGGAAGGCCGGCCCTGCTGATTCTTACAAATCCATGACCATTTTTTCTGCAGCTTGAAGTCTGGCAATCTAGAGACCAACTTGGAGATGTTAGCTCACCTGTGGCTGTAGAAATACCATTTCTGTCTGATAATGCAGATGATCACCAGTCTGAAGGAAAAGAAGCAATTGAACTGGTATTAAATAACTATTGTTTTTTTTTTTGGGGGGGGGGGATTCCAAAGGTGGAAGTTCCATTAACTCAGAGGTATCAAACCTGTGGCCCTCCAGATGTTTCAGACTCCAACTTCAAGAAGCTCTGCCCAGTTTTGTCCAATGGCAAGGATTTCTGGAACCTGACATACAAAACACCTGGAGGGCCACAAGTATAACACCACTCTAACTTATTCCATTAATCTTGACTGCCTTCTGTCACAAATCACCTTGATCCAAGAAATGAATTTGTTGCTAAAACTCATCTTTCTTATTCCTGTTAACTCCGTAACCCATGTCTCCTATTACAGAAGCAGCCTACTGTTCAGAGAGATGAGACATGTACTCAGCATGCTGTCTCTAAGAAAGGTGACAAGATCCAGGTTCCAGATGACCATCCAGTGGAGGTAAATTACAGTGGTGGAGTAACAGCGCTGAACCATCTAGCCAATGGAGCACTAGTAATTCATATGTCCCAACATATATTTTATCCTTTATCTTGTTTCAAATTAATGCAGATTCCAAATACATATAGCCAAGAGGATGCAAAAGTGGTTTATTAACCCAAAATTTCAAATGCTAGAAATTCCCATGGCTCTCCTTGGTGTAGTATAAATCAAAAGCTGCATTATTTACATTTTCTGTGTTGATTTAGTATCATAGTTGTGTGCTCTGAAGCACTTTTTAAGCATAGCTACCCTGGTGATGCAGCGGGTTAAAGTGCTGAGGTACTGAATTTGCTGACTGAAAGATCAGTGGTTTGAATCCGTGGTGCGGGGTGAGCTTTTGCTGTTAGGCCCAGTTTCTTCCAACCTAGCAGTTCGGGGGCTGCATATGTGATTAGATCAATAGGTACTTCCTCAGCAGGAAGGTAATAGCACTCCATGCAGTCATCAGTAAATTTATTGTTAAACTTACTGATGTTGGACAATGTTTTAAATGATTTTATTGTGATTTGTAATTTTTATGGTATTTATGTTGTTGCATTTTCTGATGGTTATGTGAGGCTGCTCTGAGTCCCCCTTGTGGGGAGAAGGGCGGGATAGAAATAAATGAAATAAATAATAATAATAATAATAATAATAAATAATGCCGGCCGCATGACCTAGGTGTCTACAGACAACACCGGCTCTTTAACTTAGAAATGGATGTGCACCCCCGCCCCACCCTGAGTTGAACATGACTAGACTTAATTTCAAAGGAAAACCTTTACCTTTATACAATGCTGCATTTTGTGTACTGTTGATGCTGATAGCTCTATTTTGTTAGTGTCTAGTTGTCATTTAACGAGAATGGTGAGGAACTTTAACCCTTTGTAATACGATGGTAAAAAAAAATTAGGATGTAAGGATGTTCTTCATGTACACTTATTAAATAAAGACACATTCTTGTACAGCCTCCACGATCTCTACAAATGAAAGGGAGAAACAGTGAGGCTGCAAATCCTTCTGACAACCAGACCCAACTTATTCCATTTCTTGAAGGACCTATAGAAGAGCAAACAACACCTGAGACAACAGAACGTCAACCTACATCAAAACAAAATTCTATTTTGGTATGAGCAGTGTCCCCTTTTGTTTTGGTTGTCAAAGTAGCATATCTTTAATTTTTAGCCTAAAATTGGAAACAGGCTCATAAATGTTTTGGGGAGTTGGATGCCTTTATTTCCATTACCATGTTACTGGATGGTCCTCCAGATTGTAACATTGTCATTGTACAATTTTCTATTAGTGAATGGTTGTGAAAAACAATAATGGATTAAATATGATGGGTGTTCTTGCTCTAACCATTAATTTATTTGCTTATTATTGGCAAACGTAGAGTCTGATTCCTGCAAACCCAAGAATTTCTTTTCTGCAGCTGGAAGTCAAGCAATCTAGAGACCAACTTGGAGATGTTAGCTCACCTGTGGCTGTAGAAATACCATTTCTGTCTGATAATGCAGATGATCACCAGTCTGAAGGAAAAGAAGCAATTGAACTGGTATTAAATAACTATATTATTGGGGGGGGGGGGGGAATTCCAAAGGTGGAAGTTTCATTAACTCAGAGGTATCAAACCTGTGGCCCTCCAGATGTTTCAGACTCCAACTTCAAGTTTTGTCCAATGGCAAGGAACTCTGGAACCTGACATACAAAACACCTGGAGGGCCACAAGTATACCACCACTCTTAACTTATTCCATTAACCTTGACTGCCCAATAGTTCTGCCTTCTGTCATAAATCACCTTGATCCAAGAAATGAATTTGTTGCCAAAACTTGTCTTTCTTCTTCGTGTGGTCTATGAAATGCACACAAATGGGTTTACTCCCGCGCATGCGCCAGAATCTCGGACATACTAGCTAAAGTTAAAGATTTACATAAGCCCCTCCCACTCCCCGCCCCTCCCTCATCTCCAGAGTACTCTGCCTCTGCAGTTCCTTTTCCGCCTAGCCAGCGAAAAGATCTCCGACTGCTAGCTCCTTGCTAAGTCCACGGATTGCCTCGACTATCGGATAAGATGTCTTCCCTTTCTTTTAAAAAGTGCTCCGATTGTGGAGCAACTTTGCCTCAAGAGGATAAACATGCTAAATGTCTCCTCTGTTTGGGGGAATCTCATATTCCCCAGACCTGCAAAATCTGCAGGTCTTTTTCCACTAGAGCTCTTAAGAGCAGAGACTCCAGGCTTAAAGCTGCTCTTTTCGAGCAGTCTTTAACTTCCACAGGGACTGGGCTCTCTCATTCCATGAGCCAGCCATCCCTGCCTACTATCCCTCAAAGTCCCACTCCTCTCAGTGCTGCGACTGATAGTGCCATTCGTGAGTTGGCCTCTGACTCTGCCATTGAGCCACTCCGAAAAAAGAAACAAAAAGCCTCTAAACCTACCCTCAGATCCAAAGAAAAATCAAAAGAGGCTGTGGCACAAAAACAACCAAGGCTCCTGGCCAGCCCTGCGCCTCCCAGTCCTTGCATGCCCCTGTTAGCAGCAGAGACGCTGCAACTCTTTGAGGGCGATGAAGATGAGGCTTTAGGAGTGGAAAATCCCCCCCAACTCCTCCCAATTCATCTCCTCTCCTCAGTCTCCGAGCCTGATCTTCCCTCACCTCCTTCTCCGCCTCTCGCTCAGGCGCCCCCTCCACCCTCCCCTTCTCCGGAGACCGAAGCTTTGCTCCAGGAGGAGGCCAGCACCACGCGGCCTCCCTCTTCTCCCCGGCTACCGAGTGCTTCGCGTTTCCCGTCGTTGTGCGCAGACGCGCGCTCGTCTCTGCAATGCCGCGCAGACGCGCGGCGCTCTCCAATTGACTTCCCTCGCTCCAGGTCCCAGAGCCCGCTTAAGGAGGCGTCCGGTGACCGAGGCCATCCCTGGGACCCACCTTATGGGTATCCCTTTGGCTACCCTCCTCCTTACCCCCCTTTCCCTTACTACCAACACTATTACCCTCCTGAACCTTTCCATTCCCCGGATCCATACCGGTATCAGTGGCCCCCCTCCTCCTCCTTTCCCTCACAATCCGTGGCACCCCCTCCTCCTCCTCCAGCCCTTCCAGCCCCTCCCACTCAACCCCCTGCTCTTCCAGTTGCTCTTCCTGCCCAATCCCCCCCACCTCCCAGATAATGATGCAGATCTGGAGTCTTCTTCAGATGTGACTCCTATTCCTCCCTTGCCTGAGCCTGAGGCTGATCCTCAGCAGGCAGAAGAATACAAAAAAATTTCTGCACTATTAATCAGGCTGGCCAGATCCCTTGGCATACAGCCCCCTCAATCTGAGGATGTGGTCCAAGACCCTTATTTTACTTCTGCTGAACAACAAACACAGCAGTCTACCATTTTGCCTACTATACCTTATTTAGTCAAACTTTAAAAAATTTCTGGGGTTGCCCCGGCTTCCGTCCCGAGCACGTCTAAGTGGGCAGAAAACCTCTATCGGATTGACCTGTCCACCACTCCCTGGTTGGCCAGACTTCCGAAAGTTAATTCGATTGACCGATGCTCAGCCTAAGCCAATCAAAATAACCAAGCTGCTCCTTCTGAATAAAGAAGCTGTTAGGGTTTCTGGGAGTTGATGCTATCTGGGGACCCAGGAAATTTTATGCCTCAAAATGCCTTTCAGGCAGAATGGCACATGCTATGGCGTCTATATGATGCCTCAGCATGCAATCATACCTGATGGCACAAGATAGGTCTATATGAGTGTCTATCAATCATACCTGTGGAACAACCCATGGCTAAGGCCTTTCACCAAGAAGCCCTCACCCTGGCCACCCTACAAAAGGACTTGGCCAAACATGGGGCAGATACCTCAGGCAAACTGATCGCTGGGTCAGTTGCCCTTAGGAGACATGCTTGGTTGAGATCCGCAGCATTGTCGTCCAATCAACGCTCATTGATAGAGAATCTGCCTATGGATGAAGCTGGCCTGTTCAACCCTGAAACAGACTCTCAATTGGAACACTCTCACAAAATGAAACAGACGTTAAACAAATATGGCCAACAGTCCACTCAACCCTACCAACCCTATAGGCAGCGTTGGCGTCCCTACTACTACCATCAGTCCTTTCGCGGATACTACAACTCCGCTCCGTATAGAGGAGGACAGCGACCGCAGTTCCCTTCACAGGGATACAAGCGTCCAGGTGTTCCATTCAGGGGTCAGTATCGAGGTGGTAGATCCTCAGACAATAGAAAGCGCCGCTTCTAGCCTGTTCCTCGATAGGCTTCGGCCTTTCCTCTCAGTTTGGCAGTCCATCACCACTGATAGGTGGGTTTTGGATATTGTTCACCGAGGTTATGCCATAGAGTTTGATTCCCTGCCACCTCCAGGGAAACCTATCTCTACCCAGACTTCTCCTGCTTTACTAAAAGAAATTGACTCTCTCCTTCTTAAGGGAGCCATTTCCCCTACCCCATCCCACCAACTTCAATTTTGCTTTTTTCCAGATATTTCCTTGTGGATAAAAGGGATGGTGGTCTCCGGCCCATTTTGGACCCCCGGGAAATTAACCAATTCATCAAACCACGCAAATTTAGGATGGTCACTCTCCCCTCCATCCTCCCTTTCATTCCGAAGGGAGCCTGGATGGCTACTGTTGACCTTAAAGACGCCTACTTCCATATTTCAATTAGACAGTCCCACAGGAAGTACCTCACCTTTATGGTGGACGATACTCCATATTCTTTTAATGTCCTTCCCTTCGGCCTCTCCACGGCCCCAAGGACTTTTACTAAGTGTATGGCGGTCGTCGCCTCCCACCTTCGCCAGCAGAGCATCACCATGTTCCCTTATCTGGACAACTGGATTTTCTGCTCTGGGTCATGTGACCAATTGTCATCTGATATCATTTATACCTTATCTCTTTTACAGAGCCTGGGACTTGTTGTCAACCAAGAAAAATCTCACCTCTCACCTTCCCGGATGGTGCAGTTCATAGGTGCAGTAATAGACTCCGTATCCCAGAGGGCCTACCTCCCAGAGGATCGTTTTCTCAATTTATGCCACTCTATCCAGGTCATCCAAACCACCCACCGGTGTTCTGCCTGGGCCGTTCAATCTATCCTTGGCCATATGGCTTCCACCACGAACGTTACCGCGTTCGCCCGCCTCTGCCTCCGCCCCCTCCAAGCATGGTTCCTCTCTGTGTTCCAGCCAGGGCTGGACAGCCAGACCATGATCCTCCACCCCCCCCACCCACGTCCTACAGTCCCTCTCATGGTGGACAAACAGGTCCAATGTGTGCTCGGGCCTTCCCTTCTCTCCTCCTCAGCCATCTCTGTCTCTGACGACAGACGCGTCCTCCACGGGGTGGGGCGCTCACCTCCAAGACCTGACCATCAGCGGTCGCTGGTCCCCCTCCGAAAAGAGGCTCCACATCAACGCCCTAGAGCTCATAGCGGTGGAGAAAGCCCTCCGGTCATTTGTGACCTTAGTCTCCAACCACGTTGTCCAAGTCCTCACGGACAACACTTCAGTAAAATATTACATCAACAAACAGGGGGGCACCCGCTCCCCCACTCTCCTCTCAATATCCCTCCGGATATGGGAATGGTGCATTCACCACAACACATTCCTCCTCGCGATTCACCTTCCAGGCCTACAAAACACTCTAGCCGACTCACTGAGCAGGACTTTGTCCACCACTCACGAGTGGCAGCTCAGCCCCCGCCACTTCCTCTTACTAATCAGCCGTTGGGGCACTCCTCAGATAGACCTATTTGCCTCACACCTCAACACTCATTGCCTCATGTATTGCGCGAGACTCCACCCTCACGCATCCCCAGATTGTCTAGGAGACGCATTCCTCTACCAATGGTCCCCGGGCCTTCTCTACGCCTTTCCTCCCCTTCCACTCCTACCCAGAGTGGTCGCAAAGCTGCTATCCGACAACTCGGACTGCATCCTGCTGGCCCCGTGGTGGCCCCGTCAACCTTGGTTCACGCCCCTTCTCCAAGCCTCCCAGGGAGACTTCCTTCGTCTTCCTCTGGACACCGACCTCCTCTCCCTTCAACAGGGTTTAATTCTACACCCAGACCTCCAATCTCTCCACCTTACAGCGTGGAGGATCAGGCCTTGTCCCACCTCTCCGACCCTGTCCGCCTCATAATTCAGGCAGCCCAAAAGGTTTCCACCAGGAAGGCTTACACCTACAAGTGGGAAAAATTCCGTAAATTTGTTCAGCCGCTGGGTCATTTGCCACAGTCGGCTCCTACATCTATTGTCCTTGACTTCCTTATCCACCTTTCCACTAAAGGGTTTTCCCTATCTTCCATCAAATGTTACTTAGCTTCCCTCTCCTGGTACAGGAAAAAGTTTGGCGTCCCATCCCTTTTTCAAGACCCCCTAGTGGGCTTATTTTTACAGGGATACAAGAAGTCGTTTCCCCCTGCTTCTCCTCCTCCTCCATCTTGGAGTTTAGAGTTGGTCCTCTCTCAACTTTCCAAACCTCCCTTTGAACCCATGTCAACATGTCATATTTTCCATCTGTCTTGGAAAACGGCCTTTCTTGTGGCCATTACCTCAGCCAGAAGGGCTAGTGAGATCACAGCACTTCGATCTGATCCCCCGTTCATTCGGTTCCATGAAGATAAGGTGGTCCTCCGGACGGATGTCACCTTTCTTCCTAAAGTGGTCTCCCATTTCCATATGACTCAGGACATTGTCCTTCCAGCCTTTTTTCCCAACCCCTCATCTCCCCTGGAGATTGCCCTTCACTCCCTTGATGTTAAAAGGGCCTTGTCCTACTATATACACAGGACAGCCCCATATAGAAAATCCCCTAAGTTGTTCCTTAAGTATAGGGAAGATTCCCTAGGACTTCCCCTTAACTCTCAACGTTTGGCTTCTTGGATAGTCCTGGCAATCCGATTGGCCTACCAGTTAGCCCATAAGGAATTACCTGTTGATGTTAAAGCCCATTCCACAAGGGCAGTTTCAACATCCCAAGCGTTTTTGCGGGGTGTTTCTGTTGATCAAATTTGCAAGGCTGCTACCTTGGTGAACCCCTCGACGTTTGCAGCCCATTACAAGCTCAACGTCCTCGCAAAGAAGGATGCATCCTTTGGCAGAGCCGTCCTGTTTTCCTGTGTGGCATGACCCACCTCCAAGGTACATAAGCTTGTTAAGTCACCCATTTGTGTGCATTTCACAGACCACACGAAGAAGAAGGTTAGGTTGCTTACCTGTAACCGTGTTTCTTCGAGTGTAGGTCTGTGAAATTCACACAGAACCCACCCGTCCTCCCCTCTTTGTCATGCCTCGTTTTGCTGCTGTCTGGCGGCAAGGAACTGCAGAGGCAGAGTACTCTGGGGATGGGGGGGGGAGTGGGAGGGGCTTATGTAAATCTTTAACTTTAGCTAGTATGTTCAAGATTCTGGCGCATGCGCGGGAGTAAACCCATTTGTGTGAATTTCACAGACCTACACTCGAAGAAACACGGTTACAGGTAAGCAACCTAACCTTCTTATTCCTGTTAAGTCCGTAACCCATGTCTCCTATTGCAGAAGCAGCCTACTGTTCAGAGAGATGAGACATATACTCAGCATGCTGTCTCTAAGAAAGGTGACAAGATCCAGGTTCCAGATGACCATCCAGTGGAGGTAAATTGGCATACAGTGGTGGAGTATCAGCGCTGAACCATATAGCTAATGGAGCACTACTAATTCATATGTCCCAACATATATTTTATCCTTTATTTTGTTTCAAATTAGTGCAGATTCCAAATACGTATAGCCAAAAGGACGCAAAAGTGGTGTATTAACCCACATTTTCAAATGCTAGAAAATCCCATGGCTCTCCTTGGTGTAGTATAAATCAAAAGCTGCATTATTTACATTCTCTGTGTTATTTAGTATCATAGTTCTGTGCTCTGAAGCACTTTTTTAAGAATAGCTACCCTGGTGATGCAGCGGGTTAAACTGCTGAGCTGCTGAACTTACTGACTGAAAGATCAGTAAGTTCATGATGAAATATAATGCTTAATTGGATATAAGGAATGACGACGATGTGATGGAAACTGATTTCAACATGACGCTGAGGCTGCAATTGTATGTTTTTAATTGTTAAATTGTTATTATATGTTTGGGGGTTGACTTGTTGTTGTGTTGTATTGAGGGCAGAGACTGCCTGTGTAAACCGTCCCGAGTCGCCTTCGGGCTGAGAGGGGCGGTATAGAAACGTGACAAATAAATAAAGATCCGTGGTTTGAATCCAGGGTGCAGGGTGAGCTTTCACTGTTAGCCCCAGTTTCTTCCAACCTAGCAATTCGGATAAAAATGCATATGTGATTAGATCAATAGGTACTTCCTCAGCAGGAAGGTAATAGCACTCCATGCAGTCATCAGTAAATTTATTGTCCGGGAACGTCGCCCTACGCGACCGCGTAGGTCGCTTAATGGGGAAGGCCGGCCCTGCTGATTCCTACAAATCCATGACCATTTTTTCTGCAGCTTGAAGTCTGGCAATCTAGAGACCAACTTGGAGATGTTAGCTCACCTGTGGCTGTAGAAATACCATTTCTGTCTGATAATGCAGATGATCACCAGTCTGAAGGAAAAGAAGCAATTGAACTGGTATTAAATAACTATTGTTTTTTTTTGGGGGGGGGGATTCCAAGAGGATGCAAAAGTGGTTTATTAACCCAAATTTTCAAATGCTAGAAATTCCCATGGCTCTCCTTGGTGTAGTATAAATCAAAAGCTGCATTATTTACATTTTCTGTGTTGATTTAGTATCATAGTTGTGTGCTCTGAAGCACTTTTTAAGCATAGCTACCCTGGAGATGCAGCGGGTTAAAGTGCTGAGGTACTGAATTTGCTGACTGAAAGATCAGTGGTTTGAATCCGTGGTGCGGGGTGAGCTTTTGCTGTTAGGCCCAGTTTCTTCCAACCTAGCAGTTCAAGGGGGGGGGGGGTGCATATGTGATTAGATCAATAGGTACTTCCTCAGCAGGAAGGTAATAGCACTCCATGCAGTCATCAGTAAATTTATTGTTAAACTTACTGATGTTGGACAATGTTTTAAATGATTTTATTGTGATTTGTAATTTTTATGGTATTTATGTTGTGGCATTTTCTGATGCTTATGTGAGGCTGCTCTGAGTCCCCCTTGTGGGGAGAAGGGCGGGATAGAAATAAATGAAATAAATAATAATAAATAATGCCGGCCACATGACCTAGGTGTCTACAGACAACACCGGCTCTTTTACTTAGAAATGGATGTGCACCACCCCCCAGAGTTGAACGTGACTAGACTTAATGTCAAGGGAAAACCTTTACCTTTATACCAGGGCTGTCCAACTTCTACCGGACCGGGGGCCTAAATTCCGGTCACTGATCACCTGGGGGGCCTTAGGGTCTGCCTCCGCCCCCGGCTCCGCCCCTGCCCCTCCCCAGCTCTGCCCCCACTCTGGCCCCGCCCCCTCCGGCTCCGCCCCCCTCCCCGGGCTCCAATTTACTTACAATTACTAGTTGCATTATTAATTATAAAATAAATTTTAAAAAATGGAACTGAATGAAATAAATATAAATATAAATAAATATCAGAAGAGAGATGGATTGAAGAAGGGAATATATATGGGAGGGAAATAAATATAAATAAATAACATAAAAGCAAGAATTAAAGCAAGGAAGAAGGAAGAAAGGAGCCCACCTCAGCAAAACAGCCCTCAGTTCCAAATTAAATACATTATTATTATATTTCTGCCCCATATATTCCCATCCCCATCTCCCCTTATTTCCAAATTAAATACATTCATTTCTGTTATTATTATATTTCTGCCCCTTATATTCCCATCCCCATCTCCCCCTTATTTCCAAATTAAATACATTCATTACTGTTATTATTATATTTCTGCCCCTATATTCCCATCCCCATCTCCCCCTTATTTCCAAATTAAATACATTCATTACTGTTATTATTATATTTCTGCCCCTATATTCCCATCCCCATCTCCCCTTATTTCCAAATTAAATACATTCATTACTGTTATTATTATATTTCTGCCCCTATATTCCCATCCCCATCTCCCCCCCTTATTTCCAAATTAAATACATTCATTACTGTTATTATTATATTTCTGCCCCTATATTCCCATCCCCATCTCCCCCTTATTTCCAAATTAAATACATTCATTACTGTTATTATTATATTTCTGCCCCTATATTCCCATCCCCATCTCCCCTTATTTCCAAATTAAATACATTCATTACTGTTATTATTATATTTCTGCCCCTATATTCCCATCCCCATCTCCCCCTTATTTCCAAATTAAATACATTCATTACTGTTATTATTATATTTCTGCCCCTATATTCCCACCCCCATCTCCCCTTATTTCCAACTTAAATACATTCATTACTGTTATTATTATATTTCTGCCCCCTATATTCCCACCCCCAGCAGACCTCACAACTTCTGAGGATGCCTGCCATAGATGTGGGCAAAACATCAGGAGAAAATGCTGGGCTGTTGTAAGTTTTTGGGCTGTATGGCGTCTCATCCTCCTCTTCTAGTTTAGGCAGAGAGGAAAAGGAAGGGGCGTGGCCAAGGCGGAGGGACTCAGCCAATAACAGGAACCTTAATTTGCATTCCTTTCAGTGCTTATTTAGAAAGGATTAAAACTGGAAATTTACAAAACTGGAATTTTATTTCTCATGGTAGTTGGTTTTGATTTTTCCCTTTCTCTGCTCAGGTATCAATATTTGCATAATCCAGTTTGAGTCACCATCACTGGAAAGGTTTAGGAAGAAGTGAGGTTTATATACAGATGGGCTTGCAAGTAAACTAGATGTGAGTGTGATCGCTGGAGTGAATGAAGGAAGGGAGGGGGCACCCGCGAAAGGAGCAGGAGGTGGCGCGGCACAGAAAGCTCCTCTTCTCGGTTCTCCGCCGTGGCTGTGCGCCATCTCCGGAGCTCCTCCTCCCTGCCCCGCCCCTCCCGCCGTGAAAAAAAATGGAGGAGGAGGGAGCCTGCTCCTCCTCCTCCCTGCCCCGCCCCTCCCTTCCGCGAAAAATATATTAAAAAATAATATTTAAAAAATTCAAAATAAATTTTAAAAAATATTTTTTTTATTTTAAACAGCCAATTTCTTTTTTAAAAGGATAGGGGGCCGTAGGGAAGGGGCTGGGGGGCCGTGTACGGCCCCAGGGCCGCCAGTTGGACAGCCCTGCTTTATACAATGCTGCATTTTGTGTACTGTTAATGCTGATAGCTCTATTTTGTTAGTGTCTAGTTGTCATTTAACGAGAATGGTGAGGAACTTTAAACCTTTGTAATACGATGGTTAAAAAAAATCTTTAGGATGTAAGGATGTTCTTCATGTGCACTTATATGCACATAATAGCAATGCCTTCTATTTGTCATTAATCACATTGATCCATAATGAAGCTGTCAACAAACCTCATCTTTTTTCCTACTAACTCTTTTACAGAAGCAGCCTACTATTCAGACAGATGAAAAATATATTCAACATGTTGGTCCTGAGGAAGGTGGCAAGAGCCAGGTCCTAGGTGGTCACCCAGTGGAGGTAAACTGGCAAGAAAGAGGTGGAGAAACGGTGCTGCTCCAGACTTCAAACAGACAGCAAAGAGGATGTCAATGTGGTGTATTAACCCAAATTTTGAAATGCCTTCCCATCAAATGTCTCCAAATTAAAATACTTAAAATTCCCAAGGCTCCCCTTGGTGTAGTATAAATCAAAGTCATATTATTTACATTTTCTGTGTTGGTTTAGTATTATAGTTGTATGCTTTCAAGCACTTTTTAAAGAATAGCTGCAGGGTTGCATTTTGTGTAATGTTGACAGCTCTGTTTTGTTAGTGCCTAAGTATTAGACTAAGTGTTTAGTCTAAGCATCTTTTTAAAGAGAATGGTGAGCAATTTAACCCTTTGTAATAAGATGGTAGAAAATATTTTGGATGTAAGGATATTCTTCTTTATGTACAGTCGTATGCAGCCTTATTAAATAATTTATCATTCTACAGCCTCCACAATCTCTACAGATGAAAGACAGAGACAGAGACAGTAAGGTTGCAGAATCGTCTGTTAACCAGACCCAACCTGTTCTATCTTCTGAAGCACCTGTAGAAGAGCAAACAACACCCGAGACTACAGAACATCATTCTAGAGTAAAACAAAATTCTATATTGGTATGAGCCAGAGTCCCTTTTTGTTTTGCTTGTCAAAGAGCTTCCTTTCTTTGGGAGCAGGCTTATCAATGGTTTGGGGAGTTAGGTGCCTTTATTTTCATGACTATTTTATTGGATTGTTCTGTCATTTGTAACATTATTGTATGATTTTTTCCTCAGTGAATGGTTGTGAAAAACAATGGATAAAGTTTGTTGTGTGTTTTTGTTCTAACTATAAGGTGGTTGCCAAACACAACATTCTACTTCCTGTTAACACCGTAACCCACGTCTCTCATTATACAGAAGCATCCTACTGTTCAGAGGCATGAGGCATGTATTCAGCATGCAGCTCCTAAGGAAGGTGTCAAGAAACAAATCCCAGATGACAACTCAGTGAAGGTAAATTGGCAAGACAGAGGTGGAGAAATAGTGTTAATCCAGATATCCAGTGTTATGAACAAGATCGGTTTTATAGGTTTGTTCTTAAATTGAATTTGTAAGCAAGTCAGAACAGGTACATTTTAAATGTAACTCCAGCTAAATACATAGACACACACATACACACATTTTGGGTAGCATAGGTAAGGGTTAACACACCTGTTGTGTTTTTTTTGCTTTCTGTGCCCCTGTTCAGAAGATTTCACATCACTTTGTTTTTGTGATAATTGGATTTTGAAAAGGGCTGTGGAAACAAGGTTCTTGAAAAAATGGTTTGTTGTGGAAACAAGGATTGGTGGTTGAGATTCCTTTCTGCATCCTTTAAGGAATGAATGTCCCTTCCCAGGGGTAGATTTCTCTCACCCCATTCTTAACCATGAGTTGTTTGTAGGTCGAATGTTTGTAACTCAGGGACTTACCTATATTTTGTTCTAAGCCAATGCAGGCTCCAAGCACAGGCAGCCACGAGGAAGCAAGTCCTGGACAAAAGGATGTTGGCCTTACTGCTGGTGTCTGTGGCTTCCCACTTAACCTCAGTAGTATTCATTATGTGCCTGTCCTGGTGCAAAAAGCAGAAATGAAACTGGTAAGTCTGCTGGAACTCTTTGTGTCTTTGTTTATTGACAAACAAGGTGGGTGTACTTTTTGGATCTTGAATCCATTTGTGTCTCTGGGAATCGCAATTAAGAAAGTAGCATTGAACTAATAATCAAAAAGGAAAAGCAGTTCATATACTCCTCAGAACCCTATGACTCAGAAAATAGTTGAAAGGGAAGGCTAAGAATGTGTTTCCCAAACTTCCATATTGTGTCTAGAAGTCTCACTGTTTTCATAACATCTTAGAATATATGAGTGAAAATAAATGGTTTATTTGGCAATTTGGACCAGACTTACAGTTTCAGTGTGTGTGTGGGGAGGGGGGGGGGGAGCAGAAAAAGAAACCATTATCATCACTAGTGGAACTGCAGAAACTATTTTGGGGGGGAGGGGTTAAGAAATTTCATGCATTTTATTCTAAAAGGTACTTGCCTAAGACATTGCTTGATCTAGATTTGGATGTATTTTAAAAATATTTTAAGATAAAAAGCTCATTGATTTACATTAATAAACCCATTAAATTGTAAAAATCAAATGAGTTATTGACAACTTTATTCGCAGCTCACCCCCCAAACAGTTATAGATATCCTAAAACTAGGATCCTGAGAAAAGAAAGGATGAAATAGCAGAACAGGAAGTCCAAGAATCAAGAGGCAGTTGAGCCAAAGTTCTAGTTCAGATCAAAAATTATTCAGGTTTAATTCCTTGACAACAAAGTGTTCATTGGCTACTCCAAAGACAGAAAGGGGGAAAGGGGAGTTTTGTGGATCACTCTTGTGCCTTGTTTGATAACTCTGTTCTCTTTCCAGTTGTCTCCACACTCCCTGCCTCAGACACATGTCATTTGTGACCGAAAATGTGATATTGAAAGACTACTAGTCTGTCATTCATGTTCATCAGAAAGTCACCACTGCAGTGCATCAGAGTATTCTAGACAAAACTGTGTGCCAAGGGAGTTGTGCATTTTGAGGTCAAGATCCCCTCACAGGCAAGAACAGGAATTGAGATCTCCTCACAAGCAAGAACAGAAATTGAGATCTGCTCACAAGAAAAAACAGAAATTGGGATCCGCTCACAAGAAAAAACAGAAATTGGGATCACTTTGCAGGCAAGAACAGGAATTGAGATCTCCTCACAAGCAAGAACAGAAATTGGGATCCGCTCACAAAAAAGCCCAGAAATTGGGATCACTTTGCAGGCAAGAACAGGAATTGAGACCTCCTCACAAGCAAGAACAGAAATTGGGATCCGCTCACAAAAAAGCCCAGAAATTGGGATCATTTTGCAGGCAAGAACAGGAATTGAGATCTCCTCACAAGCAAGAACAGAAATTGATATCCGCTCACAAGAAAAAACAGAAATTGGGATCACTTTGCAGGCAAGAACAGAGTTTGAGGTCCTCTAATAAGTGCAAACTGTCTCCCCACAGACAAGAGCAACATCCAGGGTCCCCTCAGAGGTGAGAGAAGCCTAATTCCTGTCACTACTGCCTGTTGTGTTTAGGAAATTGTTAGTGTGTGGGTCAAATAAAATAATAATGGCACAAGACATGGAAAAAATGGAGTCAGAGATAAATAGGGAGAAATGTCACATAGTACTTGGAAGAAGGTACTAATATTCAATCTGTGAAAAATATGGAATTATAATGTGCCAAAATGAGTGGGCAGGAGGAGATAAATCTGAACCAGATGGAAGATCACTGGTAATTTCCATTCGGTGTCAAGTAGATCAAGATTATTTGGCACAATAGAAAAAAATCCACCTGTGACATTAAATTGTATTGCTGAAGTAAAGAAAACTGAGATGATATGAAGTGGATTTTTACACAGAAGAATTGTATGCTCCCTACCATTTTGGTGCTTAGAATCAATACCTGGAATCATTATTATTGAACTGTAATCTGATTTGTGGGTTGTAGTAAAAATCAAAATAGATTCACAAGCCTGGCTTCTGCTCAACCACATGCTAGTAGGTCTTAGTGATTCACCCTAAATTTCACCAGATTGAAGGGAACTGTAAGAATGATATATTTTTTCATTTTATTTTTATGTATTGTACTGCATGTATTCATATTGTGAGCTACCCAGAGTCCTTTGGGGAGATGGGACGGGGTACCAAAAAAAGTTGTTATAATTACTAGTTTTGAATAATTGGTTTCTAGATGGTGTATTGAAGGCAGATGGTTGCCATTCCTCTTCTGTAATCCTTGTACTTCTTTCAACAGGAGAAGTGATTATGTTGAAAGCTGTTACCATTGTAACGGTGATTATAAATATGACTGCAGTCTATCCCAAGAGAATTCCAAGGAAAGTGATTTGTCTCCTCCCCATAAAATAAACAATTACCATTCCCCCAAAGGTTTGTTTTTCTTGGCATTTAGGATGTGTGTTTAAAACAGTTTTGAAAGTGAGTTACTATGCTTTCACTGAAGATATTGAGTTTGATGTCTCTAAAGTTGGTCTAACTTTGAGGGTGCAACATTCTTTGTCATATGAGGGTGTCTGCTAGACCAGTGTTTCCCAACCTTTTTTGAGCCGCGGCACATTTTTAACATTAAAAAAATCCGGGGGCACACCACCAACCAAAATGACACAAAATGACACTCTAACACAGTAAAGAACGGTTGGGGGTTGGTGGCCTGCTGGGAGCAGCTGCTGGGAGTGCCGAAGCTGGGGAGGGGGCGGAGCCATACTGTGCCATGCCCCGCCCCCTACCCCTGGCTTCACCTCTCCCGGCAGCTGCTCCAGCCTTGAGGGGGCAGTGCCAAGCCAGCGGTGCCAGAGCCAGCACAATGCTGGCTTGGCACTGTCCCTTCAAGGCTGGAGCAGCTGCTGGGAGTGCCGAAGCCGGGGGAGGGGGCAGAGCCAGGCCGCGCCATGCCCTGCCCCCTCCCCCCAGCTTCAGCTCTCCCGCAGAGGAGCATGAGCGGTGAACGGGCTTCAGTGGGCAGGGCTCCTACACGCGGCTTCAGCGAGCGAGGGGCGAGAGTCATGGTGGGAGTCATGGCGGATTGGAGGCTGGCTGGGGAAACGGCCGAAGGAGGCAGCGTCCCGGCCCCTTCTTCTTTTTCTTCGCCACTGCCCAGCCCTTCCTCCTCCTCCCCCAAGCAGCAGGAGTTCGGCAGGAAGGGGGAGAGGAAGGGGGGCAGAGAGCTTTTCTCGCGGCACAGCAGGAGGTCCGTCACGGCACACTAGTGTGCCACGGCACACTGGTTGAGAAAGACTGTGCTAGACATCTCTCAGGGAATATGCTCTGAGGCCATATTTTCAGGCTGTCAATCTCAGCCTTCTGATCTCTCAGTTGCCAGCCAAATTTTTGAAAATCCACCAGGACATAAATTCAATAACATCTACCGACTTGTGTTCCCCAGCACCTGCCACGCAAATGCATACTGCCTTTGATTGTAGCACAGTCTTTATCACTAACACCCATTCATAGCCTTAGCCTCCATGAATTCATTTGATTTCCCTTTAAACCTGCCCAAATGTAAAGCTTATGAAAGAAAATGTAATTGACGAAGATATGCTTCCTTCAATACAAACTGATTCATGGTTACTAATTGAGTAACTGGGCAGAAGATTTGGGAGGTCTGGATGGCAGGATGTGTCATTTGTCTGATATTGAGCATTTCTGACATATAGCCTGTCTAATCTTAATTTTCTTGTAATATCTAGAATGTTCATTAAAAATCTCAACTTGTATTGTGTGTTCTAGACAGCTAAGTCCACAAATCAAAAAGGATATTTGCTCTTCTTCTTTTTCAGAAAGATATGAAAAAGTGCCCCATCTTGACTCTCCAGCGAGTCACACTGTGGTAAGAGAAGGTGGTTATACTATTATTGCTTAGAATGGTGTCTTTATTAAGCTATTAATTGTGGCTCTGACATGTCCGTTGAGTATGTTACAAATGATAGTAGTAGTCAAATCGGATTAGATCTGATTCCTAATAAATGGTGCTCAAAGTCTGTTCTCATTTGTCACGGTACACATCATCACATGCACATACATACACAATACTCAGTCAATCTACAAAAGAGAACCTTGTTAGAGTGATGCTTTCCCCCACCCACCAACCCAATTGGCAGGATATTTTTTGTGTTAAGATTGTGGTGATGGGATATGTCAGAATATTATTTCTAGACCTTGACTCTGTCTCCCGTTCTCCTCCTGGCTGGTAAAATGAAAACCCATTCACAGAAGACAAAGAACAAAAAAGTGATGCAGCCTGAGAAAATGGCAAAGAAGAAGAGAACATCTTCAGAGAAAGGAACAAAGTTTGTCACGGTAGTTGACATTGTCTGGATTTCACTTAAATCAGCTATGGGATTAATGTGATGAGACATCACCTGCGTATGCATGTGAATATATGGGTTTTTTTAAAATTTATTTACAATATTTATATTTAACCTTCTCACTCTGAAGGGGACTCAGGGAGGATCACAATGCACAATGCACAATACACAGCAAACATTCAATGCATTTCCAACTTCAGCGCCTGGATGTTATGCTTAATTCTGGCCAAGGGGGTGCTGTCACTTCATCCACTATGGTGCCAAGTCATTTTGATTGTATTTCCTCCTTGTTTTTCATCACTGGCATTTTTATGCTATCGTGAAATACCTCCCCACTTTAAGCGGTCCCTAATTTCTCTACACACAGCTCAGCTGTCTTCAGACAGCCTAAGTGGACAGTAAACTAGGCTTAACAGTTGAGTGCTCAATCCCACTCAGGCTTCGAACGTGTCACCTTCAGGTCGGCAGTGATCTATTGCTGCTGGTGATTAACCAGCTGTGCTACAGCCCAACCCTATCCCTATCTGGCTAGATACTCTGAAAAACACAATTTTAGAATGAACAGGCCTTTTAGCCTTATCTCTTAGCATCAGAGCACGCCTGCAGCCAAGGTCCGGGCCTGCCTGACCACACAAAATAGAAACATTTTGCACACATGCCAAATTTACAGTGATCTTAATTCCTGCTCAAGGTCATATTAACTCCCTATCCCTTTGGGACATCTTTTTAGATCCAGACAACAGACAGCAATTATGAGGGCACAGGTTCCCCTCGACATCCCAACATTGAATTGAAAACCAGCTCTTCAGCCATATCATGGACACTGAAGGACAGTTCTGCAGCTGTGCTGGCAATAAAGGAAGAGATTGAGGAGGTAACTAAAACACAAACCTCCCCAAGAGCATTTGTACTACTTTTTAATGTTCTAGGCCAGTGCTTCTCAACCTTCATAATGCTGCGACCCCTTAATACAGTTCCTCATGTTGTGGTGACCTCCAACCATAAAATTATTTTCTTTGCTACTTCATAATTTTAATTTTGCTACTGTTAAGTTATTGTAATGTAAATATCTGATATACAGGATGTATATCAGATACAATACCCGATATGCCCAAATTTGAATACTGGTGGGGTTGTGGGGGATTGGTTTTGTCATTTGGGAGTTGTAGCTGGGATTTATAGTTAACCTACAACCAAAGAGCATTCTGAACTCCAACAATGATGGAATTGAACCAAACTTGGCACACAGAACTCCCATGAGTGACAGAAAATATTGAAATGGTTTGGTGGGCACTGACCATGAGTTTTGGAGTTGTAGTTCTTCTTCATGTGGTCTGTGAAATCCACACATATGGGTTTTCCCTTGCGGATGCGCAGATTCTCGGATGCTCTAACTATGTATTGCTGCTGCCTGTTTTAATTGTACTGCTTGTTTTAATTTGTTTTTTAATTGTTTTATGCTTTTAACTCATGGCGCTGTGCCATTGGTTCTTGTGAGCCGCCGCGAGCCCCTGGGAGTCGGCGGTTAAGAAGTCCCAATAATAAATAAATAAATAAATAAATAAAGATCTAAAAACAAGCACCTCCCATCAGCCCTATCACCCAAGGCGGGGCTTGCTCCTCAGTCCTTTTTTCCGCGTGAAGCAGGACACATCTCGGATTGCTCTCTCTAGCTTTTTTTCTTCCTCATTCAACCAGGACCTTCTCTCGACGACCACCCTTCTCCAACCTCTGACTACGGACCATTTTAAGGCTTGCTATGTCTGCTCCTATTTTTAAAAAGTGCTCAGCTTGCGGGGTTAACCTGCCCGAGTCTGATAAGCACTCAAAATGCCTGTTGTGCCTGGGGGAGGCCCATCTAAAACAAGCCTGCAATATTTGCAAGAGCTTTACCGCGAGGGCCCAAAGGAGCAGGGATTTGCGCCTTAAAGCGCTTCTTTATGAACAAGCTGTGGCGCCAGGCCAGCTCCGCCAAACCGCTCAGCCTTCTCCTGAACCTCCTCTCTTCCCCCCCGGCAGGAGAGTGCCAGCCTCCTCCTCTGCCACATGGCCATGATCCGCTGGAGGGACCCTCCCCAGCCCAGGATGAGCCGCCTAAAAAACAGGCAAAGCCATCCAAAAAGGCTAAAGAAAAAGAAAAGGCAACAAAAAAGGAGATACCTCACTGCCCAACCGGCCTTGAGCCCTCCTATGGCGGAACCGCCAGCAGCCTTCTTGGAGCTGCCTGAGATGGAGCAGGACCCAGCGTCCTTACTTGAGCTCCAGGAGCCTCCTCTGTTGCTCCCTGTTGATGTGCTCACGTCCCAAGCGGACCCGAGCCTTGCCTTCTCCCCCCCTCTCCTTCAGCCTGCTCAGCTGGATCCAGCCCCTCAGCGATCTCCTTCCCCGCTTCTTGCTGCTTTTCCCGTGCGGCGCCGCTCGAAGAAAGCCTCGCAGCGCCGCTCGCCCTCTTCTTCCCGGTCCCGCAGTCCCCCTCCCAAGCGCCGGCGCGGTCACGATCACTGCGCCTGGGCCCAGGACTACCCTTTTCCTCCTTTTCCCTACCCGCCTTTCCCATACTATCCCCCTTATCCATACCAAGGAGGATATGGAAGCCCTATGGAACCGCCTCCGTCCCACCCTCAGGCCCGCTCCTTGCCCACAGCTACTGTTTCCTCCGCCTGAACCTCCCACTACTCCCCAGCAGATGGCAGCACCTCCCTCCCTTTCCACCCCTATACAGGACGAGATTCAAGAGGTTGATGCTACAGGAGTTGATCCATCTGATAATCCTGCAGCTTCTGCCACAGTTCAAAATGACACTGAGCCTGATCCTCTCCAGGCAGAGCAATACAAAGCCTTTGCAGCTTTGCTTATTCGCCTTTCCAGGGCCATCAACTTGGCCACTCCCCCTCCACCCAATGCTGTTCAAGACCCATGCTTTACCACTTCTGAACAGCGACCTCCTATGGCGGCTATTCTACCAACATTGCCTTATTTACTACAAATATTAAAAGCCACAGGCGTGGCTCCAGGCTTGGTTCCAGCAACCTCCAAAAGGGCCGAAAACCTTTACAAATTGGATTTAAAGGAAGCCACATGGCTTGCCAAGCTTCCCAGCGCCAATTCTTTGATGACCGATGCTCAGCCAAAACCAATTCAACGTAACCAAATATCTCCCTCGGATAAAGAGGGAAAGAAACTTGATAATATGGCTAGAAAGTTTTATTCCTCAGCCTGTTTGTTCGCTCGTATGGCCCATTATGGAGTCTACATGAGCTGCTATCACACCTATATCTGGAATAAGGTTACTCCCTATCTTGAGTTGTTACCACCGGCTGAACAAGCCATGGCTGGTGCCTTTGCACAAGAGGCCTCCCTTCTTTCTAAGCTCCAGAAGGACCTAGCAAAGAACACTGCAGATAATGCTGGGAAATTAATTGCAGGATCTGTTGCTTTAAGGAGGCATGCTTGGCTGAGAGCCTCTACGTTGTCCCAGGACCAACGTAACCTGATCGAGGATCTTCCTCTGGATGAGACAGGTGTGTTCAACACTGAGACCAATTCCCAATTGTAACAATCCCACAAAAACAAACAAATTGTCAGTGGTTATGACCAACGCCCTTACAACCAACGCCAAAGGTGGAGACCTTATAACAAGTACCCCTACCCTCAGCGAGGGGGCTATTATTACCAAAACTATAGAGGCCGACAACGTCCTCAGACACCCACCTCAAACACTAGGAGACCCCCTCTGCCCTTTCGAGGACAGTCACGTGGATCCCGACCCCCTAGCAACAACAGGCGGCGTTTTTAACTCAACGCCCTCACTGTCCCCCCTCCCTCCTCCACCTTCACAGCCCAATCATTCACAACTCAATAGCGACATCCCGTACCTTACATTTCTTGACAGACTCTCCCCATTTGCACCAGCGTGGCGAGCCATTACCACAGATAGTTGGGTCCTTAGCATAATACACAAGGGTTATGCCATTGAATTCGATTCCTACCCCCCTGTGGGACGAATTCTACTCACCACTCCCTCACCTGCCCTGTGGGAAGAGATTAATTCACTGTTGCACAAAGGAGCCATCCCCCCCGTTCCGCCAGACTGCAGCAGCAGCTGCCTATTCTCTTGCTATTTTTTGGTAGACAAGCGAGACGGTGGACAACGCCCCATCCTTGACCTTAGGGGAGTCAACCAATACATCAAACCTCGCAGGTTCTGCATGGTCACCCTGTCAGTTATTCTTCCTTTTATCAAACGAGACGAGTGGATGGCCACTATTGATTTAAGGGATGCCTATTTCCATATTTCTATTGACCAAGATCACTTAGATACCTTTGTTTTGCCCTAGAGGGACAAATTTTCAGCTTCAACTCCCTTCCATTTGGCCTCTGCACAGCGTTCCGCGTGTTCACTAAATGTCTCGCGGTTGTGGCAGCTCATTTACGGAAACGCGGAATCTCCGTATTTCTGTATATAGATGACTGGCTTCTGATTTCTCACACACGTAGCCAACTCCTCTCTGACATATCATATACCTTGTCTCTTTTGCAGGACCTTGGGCTCATTGTCAACCTCGAAAAATCTCAGTTGGTACCAACACAACATATCCTTTTCATAGGGGCCATGATAGACTCCAGGTCTCAGAGGGCATACCTCCCAGAAGACAGATTCCTCAACCTCAACCGGGCCATCACCAGCCTCCTCTCCCAGGGACATTCCTCTGCATGGACCATACAGTCCATACTGTCCATACTGTGCCACATGTCATCCACCACAAGTGTCACCCCATTTGCCAGGTTTCGGCTTCGTCCTCTCCAGGCCTGGTTCCTTGCTGCCTTCGATCCCCTGGTAAACAGTCAGTTGCTCATCCTTCATCCCCCGCTCACGTCCTCCGGTCTCTCATATGGTGGACAAGGGTATCCAATGTATGCTCGGGCATGCCCTTCCTCTCCCCCATCCCTATCACTGACCACAGATGCCTCCGAGGAAGGCTGGGGAGCTCACATGCTAGACTTCAAGATCAGCGGCCATTGGTCACCGTCAGAAAAGCAACTCCACATAAACTCTGAGTTGCTGGCAGTAGAGAAAGCCCTACGAGCATTCTCAAACCTAGTACACAACCGCACCGTTCAAATAATCACGGACAATACTTCTGTCCAGTTGTACCTCAACAAACGGGGGAACTCATTCACACAACCTCCTGACATTGTCAATTCGCATTTGGAACTGGTGCATCCAGAGGAACATCTTCCTCGTTGCAGTCCACCTTCCAGGCAAGGACAACATTCTAGCGGACTCCCTCAGTTGGACGTCCATGACTACACACGAATGGCACCTTCACCCCAGGGAGTTCAGATTCATATCTCGCTGATGGGGCCACCCACAGGTGGACCTGTTCGCATCCCCAGACAACTCCCATTGCCCCCTATTCTGCTCACGGCTAGACCCTTGCGCATCCCCAGGTTGCTTAGGGGACGCATTCCTCTTCCAGTGGTCCCTAGGTTTCCTTTACATCTTCCCGCCCCTTCCACTCCTGTTAAGAGTGGTGGCGAAGATTATCTCAGACAAGGCCAATTGCATTCTCATAGCACCATGGTGGCCAAGACAACCGTGGTTTGCCCCCCTTCTTCATGCAGCAGGGGGCAACTTCCTGCGTCTACGATCCAGCCCGGATCTGTTGATACTTCAAGGCGGCCTTCTCCAACACCCAGACCTTCCAACTCTATGCCTGACGGCTTGGAGGATAACCCCCTAGACCACATCTCCGATGCTGCTCGCCTCATTCTGCTGGCGGCTCAAAAGGCCTCAACTAAGAAGTCATACACTTATAAGTGGAAAAAATTGCGCTTTTTTCTCAGTCTCGAGGCCACCCTCCCCTCTCAGCCCCTATTCCGGTGGTGATAGACTTTTTGGTTCATCTATCCTCCCTTAATTTTTCCCTCTCCTCGTTAAAGTGCTACCTAGCCGCCCTGTCTTAGTACAGGAGGAGAGCGGGACTTCCGGCCCTCTTTCAGGACCTCACTGTCCACACCTCCCTCAAGGGATATAAGAATATCCACCCTCCAGTCCCCCCCCCCTCCAGCTTGGAGTCTGGAACTTGTTCTTTCCCAGTTGTCAAAACCCCCTTTTGAGCCTATGGCTTGTGCCGATATCTCCCATCTCTTCTGGAAAACAGCTTTTTTAGTTGCTGTTACCTCAGCCAGGAGAGCTAGCGAAATTACAGCCCTCAGGGCTGATCCTCCGTTCATACGGTTCCATGAAGATCAAGTTGTTCTTCGAACCGATGTTACTTTTCTCCCTAAGGTGGTGTCACATTTTCATATGTCCCAAGATATCACCCTCCCTGCCTAGTTTCCCAAGCCATCCTCACCGTTAGAGGTGGCGTTACACTCCTTAGATGTTAAGAGGGCACTCACCTTCTATATTGATAGGACTGCCCCCTATAGGAAGTCGCCTAGACTTTTCCTTAAGTATAGAAAGGATGCCCTTGGCACCCCAGTCTCCTCACAACGTCTGGCCTCATGGATAGTTTCTACAATTCGGTTAGCCTACCAGCTGGCAGGCAGGAATCCTCCCCCGACATTACAGGCATACTCCACGAGGTCAGTCTCTACCTCTCAAGCTTTTCTGCGGGGTGTTCCAGTTCATGACATCTGTAAAGCAGCAACATGGTCAACTCCGTCTACCTTTGCCTCTCACTACAAGTTGGACATCCTCGCCAAGAGGGATGCAGCTTTTGGCAGAGCCGTTCTCTTCTCCTGTGTGGCATGACCCATCTCCAGGTCAGTAGCTTGTTACTCACCCATATGTGTGGATTTCACAGACCACATGAAGAAGAAGTATGGGTTGCTTACCTGTAACCATATTTATTCGAATGTCAGGTCTGTGAAATCCACATGAACCCGCCCGTCCTCCCCTCTGTCATGCCTCTTTTGTACTGCGTTTTCGCGGAAACGGACTGAGGAGCAAGCCCCGCCTTGGGTGATAGGGCTGATCGGAGGATGGGCGGTGCTTGTTTTTAGATCTTTCTAGTTAGAGTATCCGAGAATCTGCGCATGCGCAAGGGAAAACCCATATGTGTGGATTTCACAGACCTGACATTCGAAGAAATATGGTTACAGGTAAGCAACCCATACTTCACCTACATCTAGAGAGCACTGTGGACTCAAAACAATGATCAATCTGGACCAAACTTGTCACAAATATTCAATATGTCAAAATGTGGACACTGGTGGTTTGTGGGAAATAGATCTTGACATTTAGGAGCTGTAGTTGCTGGGATGTATAGTTCACCTACAATCAAAGAACATTCTGAACCCCACCAATAGAATTGAGTCAAATTTCTCACACATGCCTCAAAGAGACTCGCTGGCACAAGCCTCCCTCCACCCTCTCTCACACATGCACCACGCTGCCATGTGACAAGCATGCCTGCTCTCCCCTCACCACTTAAAGAGTTTCAGAAACAGCCCTCCCCTTGGCCAAGAGGCTGACCAATCACAGCGGAGGAGGGCTTTGGTAGGAGGATTTGCTGTCTGTTTCCAAAAAGGAAGAGAAGGACAGGCAGAGAGATCTTCAGCCTTCTCTGTCAAAGGGGTTCTTAAGACCATCGGAAATATGTTTTCTGAAGGTGTTTGGCACACAACCCTGAAATCTCCTGGTGATCCCCCCAGGGGTCCTGACCCCCAGGATGAAAAATGCTGTTCTAGGCCATGTATAGGAATTAAATGCGCCTTCCAGATTGTGTTAGACTGTACTTATCATTCCTCACCAGTGGCTGTGCTAGCTAAGATTTCAGAGATTTATAGTGACCTTAACTCCTGCTATAAGTCATATTAACTCCACATCCCTTTGGGACATATTTTTAGATCCAGACAACAGCCAGCAGTTGTGAGGACATGAGTTCCCCTCAACACCCTAATACTGATGAGAAAACCAACTCTTCAGCCATATCATGGACACTGAAGGACCGTTCTGCAGCTGTGGTGGTAAAGGAAGAGATTGAGGAGGTAAAACACAAAACCTCCCCAAGAGCATTTGTGCTACTTTTAATTAATGAAAATATATCATACTTAAAATTGATCTCTCATGCAATGCAGTTTGTGCATGTGCCGCGGGGCATGGAGGTAGGTCCAGAAAGCACACAAGCCTGCCAGTGCCTGCAGCTGAGTGCTTCTTACAGCTGCAGGTGCACTCCAGGCCTGCCTGCACACCCTGTCACACTCTCCAAGAGCACCCGTGTGGTGGTGAATGCCTGCAACCAATCTCCGGGCCGGCCTGCCTGTATGCCCCGCCACACTCTCCAAGAGTGTGTTTGTGGCAGGGCATGCAGGCAGGCCTGCAGCTGAGCTCTGGGCCTTCTTGCCTGCTTTGCCACACTCTCCAAGAGAGTGTGTGTGATAGGGCATGCAGTCAGATCCAGAGAGCACCTTGTAACTGAGCTCTGGGCTTGCCTGCCTGCACTCCACAACTCTCTAAGAGTGTGTGTGGTGGAGTGTGCAGATAGCGCCAGAGCACGCCTGCAGCCAAGGTCCGGGCCTGCCTGACCACACAAAATAGAAACAAATTTTGCACACATGTCAAATTTACAGTGATCTTAACTCCTGCTCAAGGTCATATTAACTCCATATCCCTTTGGGACATCTTTTTAGATCCAGATAACAGACTGCAGTTATGAGGGCACAGGTTCCCATCAACACCCCAACACTGAAGAGAAAACCAACTCTTCAGCCATATCATGGACACTGAAGGACCGTTCTGCAGCTATGGTGGTAATGGAAGAGATTGAGGAGGTAAAACACAAGCCTCCCCAACAGCATTTGTGCGACTTTTAATTAATGAAAATGTATCATACTTAAAATTGATCTCTCATGCAATGCAGTTTGTGCATGTGTGGCGGGGCGTGCAGGTAGGCCCAGAAAGCACACAAGCCTGCCAGTGCCTGCAGCTGAGTGCTTTTTACAGCTGCAGGTGCACTCCGAGCCTGCCTGCGCACCCTATCACACTCTCCAAGAGCACCTGTGTGGTGGTGAATGCCTGCAACCAATCTCCGGGCCTGCCTGCCTGTATGTCCCGCCACACTCTCCAAGAGTGTGTTTGTGGCAGGGCATGCAGGCAGGCCTGCAGCTGAGCTCCGGGCCTTCTTGCCTGCCTTGCCACACTCTCCAAGAGTGCGTGTGTGATGGGGCATGCAGTCAGATCCAGAGCACACCTGCAACTGAGCTCTGGGCTTGCCTGCCTGCACTCCACAACTCTCTGAGAGTGTGTGTGGTGGAGTGTGCAGATAGCATCAGAGCACGCCTGCAGCCAAGGTCCGGGCCTGCCTGACCACACAAAATAGAAACAAATTTTGCACACATGCCAAATTTACAGTGATCTTAACTCCTGCTCAAGGTCATATTAACTCCCTATCCCATTGGGACATCTTTTTAGATCCAGACAACAGACAGCAATTATGAGGGCACAGGTTCCCCTCAACACCCCAACACTGAAGAGAAAACCAGCTCTTCAGACATATCATGGACACTGAAGGAACGTTCTGCAGCTGTGCTGGCTAAAAAGGAAGAGATTGAGGAGGTAATTCAAACACAAACCTCCCCAAGAGCATTTGTGCTACTTTTAATTAATGAAAATATATCATACTTAAAATTGATCTCTCATGTAATGCAGTTTGGTCTTTTTAAAAACAATGTTCTCTTATAAATTTTCTTATGATAATTGTAATGCATCAGGGAAAACCAGAACTGAAGTGGGACATAGCACCATAAGATGTACCTATTCCTCAAAAACTGTTCCTTGAAAGCTTAATACTATAACTCCCAGAGTCCCTTACTGTTGATTTTATTTGCTGAACTTTCTGGAAGTTGGAAATCCAGAAATAGCAGGAAGGCCACACTTTGCTGACCAGTGAGCTTTGGCAGAGTGTGCAACTATGGAATGTGTCCACATCAAGCCTAGTTCCACACAAAAGCCCCCCCACCCAACACACACAGTAACTTCTGGAACCATTTTTACGATATTTCAGGACATTCCAGGGCCATTTTGAGTGCAGGCAAGGCCTTTTTAAAACAAGGAATAAACAGAAGCCCCCCTACAATAATTATTTTTTATTGTTATGAGCCACATATGGACATTGTCCATGCTTCTTTCTTCCCTGGGCTAGGGGGATGAAAACCTAAAATATGCATTGATTAGGAACAGGATACCCATAATGGAAGATTCTCAAACCTGTGGATTTCTCCTTGAGAGGACCTGGAAGGGTAGGGAGCATTATTTTGTGAGACTGAGTTAGCAGATGAAAGTGGGAGTGGATGATAGGAGTGAGGGAAAGCAGAAAGAAAAGCCTTTGGAACAAAGAAGTACAAATAGTTGATTTGAATGTGGGGTTTTGATGAGCAATTCTTTGCTGACCCCATCCAATTCCTATCTGTTCATAATCACTCAAACACTCTAAACCAGGGGTGCTCACACTTTTTCAGCATGCGAGCTACTCTTAAAGCAACCAAGTCCAAAAGATCTACCTGCCCCCGCCACCGTGTGCTCCCGCCGCCGCGCGCTCTTGCCACCACAAGTGCTCCTGCTGCTGTTTTCCGCCCGCGCAGCACTTCTTCCGCCTGCAGGGCATTGCAGGAAGGAGAAAGCATGAGGCGGGGCATCCAGAGGGAGCGCTCCGCCCTGCCTGTCTCGCCGGCAACGGAGGCTGCACAGCTTCTTCTGGACGAGAGAGAGGCAGGGCGCTCCCTCCAGAGGCCCCGCCTCGTGCTTCCTTCTTCCTGCAATGCCCCACAGGCGAAAGAAGCACTGCAAGAGCAGAAGCCAGCAGCAGGAGCGCGCGTGTGCACAGGGTGTGCGTACGCATGGCAGGAGCACCCCATCCGACTGGTGAGGCCCGAAGATCACCTGGAAGAGGGCTGAAGATCTACTAGTAGCTCCCGAGCTACCTAATGAGCACCCCTGCTCTAAACTATAGAGTTGGATAGGCTCTCCTGTTGTTGTTTATATACTCACATGACAGAACCATCTTTCCTACAGGCTTATCTGCGGGTGCTTCTCAACTTCGCAGTGATGGCCATCATGTTGGTGGAAAAGGAACCCAGCATGGAGACGACTATCGAATCAGCACTGAGAGCCAACCTGAGAAAGACTGGGGACTACTATGAACACATGTTGAAGAACTACATTGACGGCTTAGCTGAAGCCAGATGAGAGGAGACTCAATAGAAAAATCAACCCAGTGTAACTAAAGCCCATTCCAAGACAAAAATCCCGAGGAATTGGAAGCTGTGTGTGTTTTTTGTTGTTATTTTGGATTTATGTGAGGCTGGAAGAAACCTCTCATTGGCAGTAGATATAATAAATCCCCAAAGGATATGCGTTTACACTGTAATGGCTATTGGAATGGAGGCAGTAGCTGAAAGACTTGTTGATGCCTTTACTTTAGGACAAAGGGATAGAGAAAGGGATTGGTATGGAAAAGAAAACAGCACTATTGTGAGCAAATGCAAAAGCCAGGAACTCAATTTTATGATTAAAACCAGTTTTGTCATAGTGTCCTGTTAGGGTCAGGTGTTGGACAGCTTTCCCTATTGATATGTCAATATGTCTTAAATTCACTTAAATGCTTACTGTCCTACTGCAGGCATGAACAAAATGGAGGACTGCTGTGCTGTACAACATTTCATATGATGCTTCCTCGTTTTGTTTAAAAAAAATTAAAGCCTTTTTGAAGATATTAAAATGAATACTGGAGACAGCAGGGCCTTGGAGTTGTCTTTATTTGTTAGTATGCCTTATCTCTAGTCAGCTCTGAATAAAATTGTTTTAGGTTCATTTAGCCACCTGTTTAAGGTTGCCAGGTCACATATTTAAATAAAGCCATTAAAGGTAAGGTTAATCTATGTATTCTTAGCATCTTTTGTACACATATTGGATGAGATGGTAACAAAGTTCCTAAGAGCCTTGTCAAGTAATGCAGAACTTGGAAGAAAGAATATAATTTGAATGAATACAGTAGATTTGTTTTACATTTCTTGCATCCAAGCCAGGAGACCTGATGCCTGGCAAAAATTCTGGATGATGAGCCCTATTATTTTCTGAGCACTGGTGCAATTGGCAAAGACAAATGGGTGATGTAGTCTAATTGCAGGATACAACTTCCAGCAGAAGCTGTGGCCATAGAGGCTGGATCTACAAATATGGAAGTCTTGACTGTACATACCTCCAAAATCCACCAGCCATTATGGCCTGGCTAACAGGGAGGGGAGGGTTCTGGGAGGCAGAGTCCCAAAAAACAAAAAACACATTTCCTAGCTCTGACCCAAATGCAAGGTTTTCAGAATCAGAACTATGTCTGCCATGTCTCTTGATGGATTTCAGGATTACTTGAGTACTAAAATATGCTCAGAGCTGCCAGCAGGGAGCAGCATAAAACAACTATTTAGGTAACAAAGTGAAACAACTGAATGCATGGATTATAGAAATATTTCCAGGATGGATTTCAAAACAGTTGAAAGGCGGCTGTCGATATCTCACTTTTCACACTTAGTAGACTGAGCCCAAAGCAAGATGAGGGTGAACATGTCCAGTACGTATCATGTGTGTGCACTTGTCAGCCTTTTCATCCCTAGTTTGTTTCACTTTTTTTAAAAACCCACCAATACCATTATTGTCAAACATGTAGAAAATTTAGCATGTTTGTCTAAAAGTGTAGTTGCCTTTCTTTTAAATTGCAGGTAAGAAAGAACGAAGTTAACTTTCTCCCAAACCTCTGCAATACAAAGCCTAACAAACTGATAACATTTACAATCTACATCAAGGAAGGAATCCTTTAGCTCTCCAGATTTTGTTTGCTTGCAACTTCTAGCGGCCCCGGCACAGCCAATAGTGACAGATAGGAAATACAGTTCCGCAACTATGGCACTCCGGCTTCTCAGGTCTCCTGAACCCACTTGTTCCTGAGTTAGCCTATATTGATTGGGTCTTTTGCTTTGTGCTCATAGGAAGGTGGGCTTCCATTCTCCCTCTCCTTCTCTCCATGTCATTTTGCTACATAAAGTGTCTGCTCATGCCACTACCTTCCTCGTCTTCCGACCTACTCTTCAGATATATGGGCACTATCACTTGTTAGGCTATGCTACAGTGTTTGCTATTTGCCTTTGCTCTGGTGACCCGCCATGTTACTTTGTCAAGTGTTTCCTGCTCTATACTGGGCAGAGATATGCGCCTGGCCCCAGGCTTTGGGATTGGCTTCCCAAAGAAGAAGCCTTCTGGCTCAGAGTCCGAATCAGAAGAGGATGAGCAAGTTGGGCACCAAGTGTCGCCTTGTTCCACCGCAGCTTCTTGTTCATCCATGCTGCCTCTCAGTGGGCTTTCTGGAAAGTCCATGGTTAACACTGATGCACGGGGCGATACAGAGAGGCTGCTTCTGAAGTGATGGTCTCGGACTTGTTCCTGAGGTGCTTTTAGGAGAGTGGCGCCCAAGCTGTGGACCTCCCTCTGACTTATGGAGCTCCAAGCTTCTAGGGAAGGAGATGTAGAGATCTCTACCACTTTTTGAGGAGAATCAGTCAATGACTCACATGCACTAAGTTGTGGGGATAACGTTTTGTTCCTGAAGACAATGCCTGATTCTTCCTGGCTGCCGTATTCAGGACCCACTGGAGAATTCCCAGCTGGACAAAGGTTTTCAATTGCTGGAAAAGAAATAAAAGAAATACAATTTAAGAGCACAGCGGTAGCCACAGCTAAATGAACTCTATACAATATTCTTACAGTGACAATTGTTTGCTAATTACCAACAACTTCACGTGAGTCAGGTGTTTCTAGATTCTATCAGCTCTACATCCAGATCAAGTTTGCAAGATCTTTCCTAAGAGTTTTCAAACTTTTTTTTGGTTTTTGATCTTAAGAGTCCTTATATGCACTACCTTCATAGAAATTGGCAAGATGTTATTCTAATTTACATGATAAATGCCAGAAATGTGAGCATCACGTAGATTCCTTTTTTCATATGTGGTGGACTTGTAAAATAACTTAAAAATTAGAAAGAAATACAAGCAACAAATCAGATGATGTTAGATATAAAGTTGCAGTTAAAACTGGATTATTTCTTATTGGGAATTTTAGACATAGAAATGGATAAAAATAAAGCCTGACTATTCAATTACTTAGTAACAACAGCTAGACTAACATACATCCAACACTGGCAAATAAAAGAAATACCTACAAAAGAAGAACGGATATTCAAAAATGATGAATATGGAAAAACTAACCCAGTTACTAAATAAAACTTCAGAAGGATATAAGAAAACAACAACAGGTTGGACACCAATAAGATTCTATATGATATAAGAAAAAATAAAATTGCTAATTGAACCATATTAAAAATAAAGAGAGAAATGGTTACCCATTTTTATACTGAAGAGGGAAGAGCAACATCTTATGGCCGGGCCGCCCAGAACCACCTTTCTCGCTGCCCCCCTTTGAAGGGGAACCGCTGATTCCGTCCCCCTCAGTAAAAAGCCTTGGTGTTATCCTGGACTCCAAATTGTCGATGGAGGCCCAGGTTGCCTCCACGAGCAAAAGGGCCTTCTTCCACCTGCGCCAAGCAAGACAATTGGCGCCCTATCTTCCGACGGAAGCGCTAGCTACAGTAATCCATGCCACGGTTACATCAAGGCTGGATTACTGTAACGCTTTGTATGTAGGTCTACCCCGGTCACTAACCCGCAGGCTCCAGATTGTGTAGAACGCGGCCGCCAGGCTTCTCACAGGAACATCGATGAGATGCCACATTACACCATCTCTGCAGCGCCTGCACTGGCTGCCCGTTGAGTATAGAGCCTTACACAAGACCTTGACCTTGGCTTTCAAAGCCCTACGGGGCCGGGGCCCAACATACCTAAAAGACCGCTTGCTGATGCCTGCTTACTCAAGGACCCCGCGGCCAGCAAACAAGAACCTTCTTCACGTACCAGGCTTGAAAGAGGCCCACCTGGAGACCACGAGACGGAGCTCGTTCTCCGTTGTGGCCCCCGTTCTTTGGAACTCGATGCCACCGGACCAGAGAGCCTCCCTCGACCTGCCCCAGTTCCTGACCGCTCTGAAGACCTGGCTATTTAGGAAAGCCCATGGTTAATGCAGAACCAGGAACTCAAATGCCAAGCCTGGCCCCTGCATTTAACCACTGAATATTTTAATCTAGTTTTAAATACTCTATTTTAATTGTGGAATTTGTTGTGTGTAAGTCGCCCAGAGCACTAACGTGGAGGGCGACTCAGAAATAATAAAGTCAGTCAGTCAGTCAGTCAACATTGTAAAGAATTAAGAAAGGACAATTAAGACCATGGTGGAGAAGATTGGAAGTCATTTTTTCTTCTCTGCTATATTCCTTCCTCCCCCAATTCCCTAGATAATATAGTTGTAATTTAGTAGTTTTTCTGGGTTTTTTTTACTTTCAAACATATTGTTAGGGCACCAACATTAGTACTCCCCTACCCTCATGTCCCTCAATGCCCCGCTTTAAAAAAATTTATAAATAGTTCTCAATTAATAACAATTTTTTTTAAAAAAGTCTTTACATGCACAGTATTTCATTTACTGGCACATTATTTCTATAAGAAAATTGTGGTATTATGTACAGTTGAGAATCCCTTATGCAGAATGCTTGAGTCCAGAAGTGCTTTGAATTTTTTGGGACTTTGCAAATACGTACATAATGTGATATTATGACAATAGGATCAAAGTCTAAACACAAAATTCATAAACAGCTTATACACATGGCTGGAAGGAAATTTCATACAATATTCTTAATAACAAAGTTTATGCAAACTGAGCCTTCAGCAAATAAAAGTGTCACCCATGTGGACTATTTTGGATTTTGGGATTCAGGATAAAGGAATTACAGACTTCACTTTTCTGTTAAATATTGTGGCATTAACCTCTTTTCCTAGTTTGCCCTCTGTAGTAAGCTATACAGTTCTTTTCCTGCTGATACACACCTGACACTCAGAAGCATAAAGGTCACATTTTCTCCCAATAGGCCAGGAAAGGCTATTATCATTAGCCATCTGCCAAAGCTTATATCCCATCAGAAGGCCCACTTTTTAGAACTCCCTAGCCAATGCCTGTGGCAGCATTTCCTCTCCTTGCTGTTATTGCTTCTTTATCTGTTCACTCCAGAAGGTCAGTGGGATCTAGTAGTTGAACAGTTGGATAGGCTTTGGGAGATCCAGCTCCAAATCCTGGCTGGATGACCATGGGCTAGTAACTCTCAGGCTAACTTACAGGGTGGTTGTGAGAAAATAGCAAGTCATCGATACTTCTTTTTTGGAATGGAAGAAACCTGTAACAATCAAGAAGAAGGAGCCGCAGAGTCTACTTCTCTTGGCCCTTTTTCTTCTATATAGTGCCAGAAATTTGGCCCATGGGAAAAAGAGCAATGGCGGGGAGATGGACTCACTCTGAGAAAAGAATCCAAATGGGACTGTTGTACCCAAACCCACCTCCTCCATCACCCCAAAATTAGGAGCTGACCCTGCATTGGGAATACAATAACCTAAGACTGCAAACAGGTTCATTGATCAGAAAGCACCTGCTTTTGAAAGCTGATGCTCAAAGACATTACCATTTGCACCTTCCATTTCCATGCAGCTGGTTTCTGCAGCTTCAGTGGAACAGCCGGGGCTACTGTTTCTAACTCTTGTGAGGGGTGTGGAGTCAGGGGACGGTGCAGAGATGAAAGCAGAGTCAGAGGAATCTGAGCCACTGAACGACAAAGCCGATTCCTTCTCTAAGCTGCAGGCTTCAGAGCAGAAGAGGTGGCCATTGTGAGTGATAGCCAGCTGGTCTATCAGTGTTTTTTGACACAGGCTGCAGCAGAAACAGGAGGTTTTGGCATGCCAGTGCTGACCCTGGAGGGTGGCTTGCTCACTGTCAACCCCTATGAGAAAAGAGCAAAACAAGAGTTTCATGTTTTGACATATGAATGGGAAGCTCCTGGCACTTGCAGTTAAAAATGAGATCTGCTTAGCTACATTGCACTTTCAGTAAGAGTTAATAAAAACTTTACTTGTGGTCACCAAATATACATTCTTTAAATTGCTCCCCAGAGTGGCCAGAGCAGTTTTACACTTTGTTATTGTTGTGTGCCTTCCAGTCATTTCCCACTTAATACTGACACTAGGGCAAACCTATCATCAGGTTTTTTGGGCAAGATTTGTTCAGAGAGCTTGCCTTTGCCTTCCTGTGAAGTCAGGTGGGAATTCAAACCCTGGTATCGAGAATTATAGCCCAACCCTGAAGCCACTACCTGTTACATCCCCTATAATGAGACCTTCCCAACTACAAGTGAAGTATTCCATAAGCATTTTGATTTTAGCATACTTCTGCAATTGGGAAGGCCTAACTCATTGACAGAACCCATTTTTGGCACACAGAAAATCCCTGGTTTGATTATCTTCCCCATTTTTGGTGGTTTCTGCACTACAGAGTTGTAGCAGGGTAATACCAGTGGTTTCTGCACTACAGAGTTGTAGCAAGGTACTACCAGTTTAACCTGTGGTTTGATTCTTGGGACTTCTGGGATTTGTAGTCCGAGCAGGCCCTCAGTATTCTGAGCTAGAGTTCTAGTGCTATAGTTCAGAAAAATACACACTTGAAATATCTGTAGCAAGAAATCTGAGGTCTCTCATCAAACTACAAAACCCAGAATTTTATAGGGTAGAACAATTAGAGTAGCATCACACTTGTATAACTTACATACCATTACTTGGATGCATTTAATTAATGAGTTAATTAAATAAGTTAATACGAATTTGTTTTCCATCCTCAGCTGGGAACAACTTACAAGACTGCATAAATAATACTGATACAAATTGATTTATGTGCAGCAGAAGAAGCCAACAGACTCAGAAAATTAGTAAATGAAGCTAAAAATTATAAATATTTTAAATGAACAAATTAGAAAGCTAAATAATCAACAAATACATATAACTACAACCAACCACAAGATCAATAATTTATGATTTTTGGCATTTATAACAAACCACATATAGTGTGACAATTTCAAACATAATTGACTTTGTGGTTGGTTTATTAATTTATTTAAAATATTTGCAACTACTGCTTCATATTTACAACTATTGCTTCATTTATTAACTTTTGACTCTTTAGGTTTTTCTGCTCTTAGATCTTGACAGGTCCTTCTTTCAGTACAATGCCGCTCCTTATATTCCAGGGCATCCAGGACCTACCGATTATTTCTCCGCAGGCTTGGCAGATGTCTGCATAAAGACTCTCAAAGCAAGCACAGCAGCAGGGCTGACCACCCTTCATGACATATCGCCGTGCCCCCAGGGGCAAGTCACACTCCAGGCAGCAGAAGTGCTCTTCATGCCAACGCATGCCTTCTGCTTCCATGCACTGTGATGTAAAGATAAGCTGCAGAAAGAGGGAAAGAAGGGAGAACGTCCATATTGCCATAAACAAGGTTATTAAGGTGTAAGCATGTTGTACTCCAGTGAGAAATCCTACCTGTCTTTTAATCTAATATTACAGTTTATACAGTGGCTCCCAACCTGAGGTTCACAGACCACCAGTAGTCTGCAAGAACAAAAATATAGTTCGCAGCCTCACCATTACTACACCGTTGCCTCAAAATCACGTGGCAATGAGAGCAACTGGTTTTGCAAAGCCCTCTTACAGTGCCGAAGCATCAGGGATGTTGGGAAGGGAGAGGCTGAATCCACAAAAGATTACTACTACTACATCAGCTCTAGATAATTAAATATAGTTTTCTGTGGGCGAGCAGATGGCGACTACTGGATGGCATATGTTCTGTAATAGATACTAGAGCTGATGTGATCTATCCAATGCAATTTTCTGAATCTGTACCCCAAATAACCAAACTGAATCTAAAGTTGACCAAAAACTGATTCATAATCCCTTTGGGTTGAAGAGTAGTCCCTGGTCATATAAAGGTTGGGAACCACTGGTGTATACAATCCTTTACTCCATTGTTATAGCACATGATAGACATCTTTCCTGACTCCATCAACTACATTGAGTGCTAGATGCTCAACCAGGATATGCACAAATATCTACAAATGTGAAATTGCACATATATTGACAAGTGTGCATTTCTCCCTCTCCATCCCCCTGTCACATCTCAGTATACAAGGATGGTGTAATGTAATTGAAGCTTTCTTTGCCTACTTACTGAAATCTATAAATCACTACAGTGTACAGAGTGAGATCCCCTCCTATTCACCAAAAAAATGAGAGACCACTTTTTTCCCTGTTAGCAATGGGGAAACACCAAGCTGGGCTTAGATTTACTACGCTTTCACTTCTCCATCCAAAAGGATTTCCGCTGAGAATGCTGCTATGCTAGTTTCCTCAAATGATTTGGGCCAGAAGTGCTTTGGAGATTTTTTGGTTTTGGATTGCCTGTATTCGTATATAAAGGCAATCCCCAAGTTACAAACAAGATAGGTTCTGTAGATTTGTTCTTAAGTTGAAATCTACTTGTAATTCAGAACAGTAGATTTCTTAAATGTAACTCCAGCCGTGTGTGTGTGTGTATGTATCTGGTTGTGTATGCACACATGCCTTGGATAACATAGGAAAGGGTTAAAACCCCTGTGGTGTTTGTTCTGCTGTCTGTGCCCCTGCTCAGAAGATTTCACGTCACTTTCTGTTCCTGCAATAATTGGATTTTGAAACATTTGGCTTGTTGTGAAAACAAGGATTGGTGATAAAGCTTCAGTGAAGACACTTTTTCCCCATAACTCTTTCAGGAGCGAATTTCCCTTCCTAGGAGTAGATTTATCTCACTTCCTCTTGTCTCACCCTGTTCTTAACTATGAGTCGTTTGCAAGTTAGATGTTTGTAACTCAGGGACTGCCTGTGTATACATAATGAAATATCATGGAGATGGTACCCAAGTCTAAACATGAAATGAATGTATGTTTCATATACTGTACATACTATATACTAGCCAGAAGACAACTTTATACGTTATTTTAAAATAATTTTGTGCATGAAACAACATTTGTGTGCATTGAACTTTCTGAAAACACAGCTATCACTATCTCAGCAATCCATTTGGACTATTCCTGGTTGTGGAGTATTTTGGAATTCTGGATAAGGGATGTACTAGCAATGGGATCATGGGAGTCTGGGAGAAATTTTCCTATCTTCTATCATATCCACCACCACACTGCAGATAACACTGGGAGCAACTGAGGGCCTCAACCTGGTCATCCCTGCCTAGAACAAAAGTGTTCTTGTTCAAAAATGTGTTCTTGTTCAAACAAAACTAGAACAAAAGTGTTCTTGTTTGAAAGTGTTCTTGTTCAAAAGTATTCAAAAGTGACCACATGCATCCTAGACCCCTGCCCATCCTGACTTGTAAAGGAAGCCAGAGGGGGGTTGGCAGAGTAGGTAAAGGTGGTGGTTAATGCCTCCTATCGGGAAGGCATCATTCCAGCCAGCTTAAAACAAGCTGTTATAAAACCGCTGTTGAAAAAACCATCACTGGACCCCACTCAATTCGTCAACTATCGGCCAGTTTCCAATCTCCCCTATTTGGGCAAAGTCCTGGAATGTGTGGTGGCCTCGCAACTCCAAGAATTCTTGGTAGACACTGATTATCTGGATCTGGTGCAGACTGGCTTTAGGCTGGGACATGGTACTGAGACAGCTTTGGTCGCCTTAGTGGATGATCTATGCCGGGAGCTCGTCAGGGGGAGTGTCCCTGTTGGTTCTGCTGGACCTCTCATCGGCCTTCAATACCATCAACCATGGTAGCCTTCTGGGATGCCTCGCAGGAATGGGCCTTGGGGGTACTGCTCTGCAGTGGCTCCAAGCCTTCCTTGAGGGTCGATCCCAGAAGGTGTTGTTAGGGGACTCCTGCTCGACCCCTCGGCCATTGTACTGAGGGGTCCCGCAGGGTTCAATACTGTCACCTATGTTATTTAACATATACATGAAGCCGTTGGGGGAGATCAGTCATCTGTACGCAGATGATATCCAACTCTGTCACTCTTTCCCACCTGCTACTAAGGAGTCCTGAACCGGTGCTTGGCCGCTGTAATGGACTGGATGAGGGTGAACAAATTGAAACTAAATCCAGACAAGACAGAGGTACTCCCGGTCAGTCGTAAGGCCAAACAGGGCATAGGGTTACAGCCTGTGCTTGATGGGGTTACACTCCCGCTGAAGGCGCAGTCTGGGATTGATCCTGGACTCATTGCTGACCCTGGAACCCCAGGTCTCGGCAGTGGCCAGGGGAGCTTTTACACAGCTTAGGCTCGTGCACCAGCTGCACCCATACCTTGGGAAGTCGGACTTGGCTACGGTGGTACACGCTCTGGTTACATCCTGTATAGACTACTGCAACGCTCTCTATGTGGGGTTGCCTATGAAGACTGCCCAGAAGTTGCAATTAGTCCAACGTTCGGCAGCCAGATTACTAATGGGAGCGGGGCACAGGGAGCATACAACCCCTTTGTTGCGCTGACCACTAGACATGGACCGTATACAAGGACTGAGTTGGACCTGATTTTACTTTGGCGAATAGTTTTTATGTATTTATTGTACTTGTAATTGATAATTTTATTGTGAATTTAAGATGTTTTAGATTTTAAATGTTAGCATTGAATTCTTGCTGTTTGCCGGTCTGAGACCCCCTATTGAGGTGAGAAGATCGGGGTACAAAAGTTTTAAATAAATAAATAATAAATAAATAAGTGTGCCATACTCAACCACATGAGTAATGTCCTCCCATTGTATCTCATGAAGGTCTGCCAAATACCCTGTTCCAAAACGAGCATTTAAATTTATCTGACCTTAAATACATCCTGTAAAAATTTATATCTCATTTTATGACAATTCCTTTCTTTGAGGCTACTGTTCATCACATAAGTCAAGAAACCACACTAAATTGTTATTGCCTGAGTTGCTGTAAATCATCTGAGATATCACCAGTTGCTACATAACATATTTCTAAGTATCTCTTTCCAGCAACAGAAACTGGAAATGGGCCTCAACTAAATGAAACGTGTTCTCCACACAACACTAATATAATTATAAGTGTTTCAGAAAGGCAGAATATTATTAGACTAAATATCAACTTGGCTATATACAATATCTATGTATCTGCTGAAGGAGTTTTTTAAACTTTCTGCACTGCTTTGTAACATTATATAAACTATTTGGATATTTCTGGAGGAATACTGAAGAATAGGCAGGAGGCTAAAATGTCTAGTTCATTTGTTCTCAATACAACCTCAATCTCCCAGAAAACCCAATCTTCATGCTTGTAAAGCAATACTGTATCTGAATTTTCCCTTTCCAACACAGTGTATTTATCTGGGAGACTTCATTTCTGTTGGCAGTGAGGAACACTTCACTGTGAATATGTACAAAATTTTATAAACTGCTTAACAAGAAAATGTTCCTCTTTCCCTATAAGTGGTCTTAAGCAGACTGAGGATGAGTGGTGAGGACCATCAATGATCTGAGTTGCAGATTTCAGAGATCATCAAGTTAGAAGCCCATTTGGTTGCAAAAAACAGAAGCATCATTACAACATAAGATCTCTTCTACTCACCTGATCACATGAAGCACAGCGTGGTCGGAAGAATTCTGCATGGTGTCGACCACAGTAAATCTTTCCATGCCGATGGAAATAGATCAGATCAACTAGGGGCTCGTGGCAAGTGAGGCAGACAAAACAGGAAGGATGCCAGCAGAACTGCTCTCCCAGTTTAGGTGCAAATACAACTTTCTCATCTCTGAGTATCATCTTACCACACTGAAAATCAAGCAGACAGGATCTCATTATCTAAAGTTCATACCTGTTCTTTGTGCAGAGAAAAACTAGAAGAGCATACAATCCTGAATCAAAACTAGAATAATTCTACAAACAGTAAGATTACACAAACTTTATAAATCCTCATAGTTTTTATTTATTTGCGTACTTACTTAATTTATTTGTAGTATTTATATTCCGTCCTTCTCACCCTGAAGAGGACTCAGGGCAGATCACAGAACACATATCTGGCAAACATTCAATCCGGCAAACACTGACAAGACAAACAACTGTACATATAGATCAGCTTTCCCATCTTCAGCATCTTGGAGGCTGTGCTCGGTTCCGGCCACAGGGGGTGCTGTCACTCCATCTTCCATGCCAAAAAGCTTTGTTCATAAACTTTCTCCTTAATAGAACTGCCGGCATTTTTCTGGCATTTCCTTATGGGTACCTGAAATACCTCCCGGCTTTAAAACGGTAACTATTTATCTATTCACATTTGCTTTCGAACTGCTAATTAGACAGAAGCTAGGCTAAAGGCCAGGAGCTCACCCCAACCTAGGCTTCGAACTGCCAACCTTTCGATTGGCAAGATTTACTGAAGCTTGTGGTTAACCTGCTGTGCTAAAGCCCGGCCCTAGTTTTTCTTATTGAGACAAGTCTGTAATGCTTACTGTTTGATATAATTTATTCTGGTTTGTTATAAAGCAGTGCCACTTTCCCTATCTTAAGCTACTGTCCTGTGGTTGAAGGCACAGCAACAGGCATCCCCAAGGGTTCTCTCGAGGGCTCTGTAATGAGTCATTGCTGTACCTCCAGCAACAGGAATCTAGCTGGAGGCTTCTCAATCATTCCTCCCACTCTGCACTTGTCACTCTCTCTCTCCACATAACACATTGCAATGTGCACATGTTATTTAAGTGATGTCATCAAAAGTTAATATACTGTAAGAAAATTGAAATATAATAAAGTAAAACACAATCATAAAATTAAATAAAGGCAGCTTTAGCTCTCAGGCCAAGTAATGTTAGAGTTTAGCATCTGAAGCAAGTATGAGACAATCGTTCCTAATGAGAGATAGTGTAGTGTAGCAATTTGAATTCTGAATTACAACTCTGGAGGGTTGGATTCCCTGCTTGGCTATGGAAACCCATCAGGTGACCCTGGGCAAGTCACACACTCTCAGCCTCAGAAAACTCAATGATAGATTTGCCTTAGGGTCAATATAAGTGGGAAATTACTTTTAAGGTGAAAAAAACTCACATTATTACATGAGCACCCATTACTTGTGAGTGACACCAAACATTGGACTCCTTGCCCCAGTGATTCCTGCCGCCGTTGTGCAGCGAATGTCCGTAGCTGCTCTTTCTCCTCCTCCCCAATGGATGAACAATATCGCTCCTTGAATATAAAATAAATATATTCACTAACACAGACAGGAGGCCAGTTTTCTGTGGATAATAATAATAATAAACTTCATTTGTATTCTGCCCTATCTCCTCAGGGGGTCACTGGGCAGATTCCAACATATACCGGGAAACATTTAGGGCCTCTATAAAATAAATAAATACTGACATAATATTCCAGAAAAGCCCCACATATGAAAACAATATAAAACCTAACATAAAATTAAACCTAACATCAATAAATTGAACATATGTAGCCAGACACAAAATATATAATAACATAAAATCTGAACAAACATCCAACCTTAATTTACAGAAGTCAACTGGAGTTCATGGAGTTGTGTGAGTTATTTGTGTGAACTTTCAAAAAATGGCCAAGGTGTACTATCATTGTGCTTCTATTTTTTAATTTGGCTTTCTACCACTGGTGGACATAATAGGTTATGCTGCTGCTATTACTAAGAAATACAAACTCATTTTTCTTTAACTGTTAAATCCTGTGCATGTCTACACAGAAAGCACTGTTGTGTTCAATGGCAGTCGTGTTATGTTTAACACTGTTGTGTTCAGTGGGAGTTACTAATGCACACAATTCTATTTAAGCTCCACTATCCTCCTACGTTGGAATGCTTTTGTGGATTTTCCAAAGGCTAAAGCATTGCACAACATTATTAATCAAGTCATTCTTCTACATTTGGAGCACAAAGGAGATGCTACAGCACCGTATACAGGCTGCCTGCTTCTGAGTGAATAGTAGCATTATATAGTTCAGTCACTTGGAGGCACTGTATTTGGCTGCAACTGTTCTGTTTTTCTTGGGGAGGGACAATAACATTCTTGTCTGTTTTCCTGATTGGTGGTGTCCTGAAGACAATATTTACAGTGTAATGCTTGTGCAAGTCACAAAATCCATAATTCTTTCAGTTGAGTAACAGCTTGTGTTAGAGACAATTGTTTTCATTACACTTTTACTGCCAAGGTCCATTTGGATATGAATAACATCTTTCACGAGTCATTCATTCATCTATTCATTTATTATAAATAATTATAAAATTATACGTTGAAAATCAAATGAAAGTTCCAAAGCAAAGGCATCTTACTGGCTTTGGCTCAGGCAGCAAAAACAAGAGCAGAAGAAGCAAGCTCATGGCAGGTCAGGGACAACAGGATTAAGTAGTTGGACTGGGGAAAGCATCCTTTCCCATGCTGGATCAGACCAAATTATTTCCCAGGCCTCATATGGCCCATGGGCCAGACATTCCCCACCCCTGCCCTAGGAGGTAAAGATAGAAGTGTTGTCTTTATATAACTGAAAATTCAGTGTTGCAACAGAAAAAGTACCATTGTTTTGTTTCCTCAAAAAGCATTCCCTTTGCTATTCTGCCCTAGTGAAAGGATAGGAAGGTTGTGGAAGATTGTTGATTTTTTTCAGTTACAATTGCATGTATAAAATCCACATCTGTATTATATTTCATAGTGGGATGGAGTTGAGTAACAAGACTCTGACCAGAGGTCTCTGAAAGAATGCAATTCATATCACACACCTTGCCACACCTCTGCAAAGACTCACAGGTTAATAAGTGTCACACAAAAAAATCAATGTGCAGATTTGATAAATATGAATTTAATATGATGTGTGGGTATGAATGGAAGAATGGAAGGATGTATGGATGGGTTAATTTTGGAAACACCAGTAAAATATTAAGGCCAGCAATGACTAACTGCCTGCTTGCTGAACTGTGATTAGAACCTGCTAAAAAGAACTGAAAAGAAAACTCTGATAAGAACAGGACAGTGATAAGATAAATGTTAACAATGTTAAGAAGGAAATCAACATAAGCCTTGTGTTAGTCAACACCAATCAAGAAGATCAACATCTGGCCAGGAAACTGAGATGGAGCCAGGATGGAAGACGTCTATCATTCATTTACAACTTTGGGACAACATCAACAGAATATTTCTATAAAAGACTCAGTCTAATAATGCTCAAGTGTGACCAACCTGAGGAGTCTGGTGCACCCGCTATGCTCTGCTCCATGGGAAGGAGAGAGATAGTGTACCTATGGAGAGTGGCAGATTTGCACAGGAGCAGTCTGGTCACTTTGGGGCTTCTTTCTCAAGGGAAGAGGAAGAAGTGCACTCTTGGAGTCTTAGATTTTGTGCAAGGAGTCAGGTTCTGCTGTACGGAAAACAGAGATCTAGTCCTTGGCACTGTTCTTAGGGAAATGATGCATTTTGGCATTTTGAAGTTACGGTGTTATGGAAGCTTTGGAACTATGCGTTGGCAGGTTGCAGAAAAGCAGGGTCTGGCCTAACAGGTGCTTCTCCAAGGAGGGAGAAAAGGATATGATAATATCTTGGATGCATGTGGATGAATGCGTGTACATGTGTGTGAATGTTGAGTGAAAATGTAATTCCCCTTTGTTTGTTTGTTAACCAATGTAATTGTGAATCCAATGTAGTTGCATAGAATCTATATGTCTGTATGTCTAATGTCATTCTTTGTCTAAATGTTTATCTGTACTCTGATATACCCTCTCACACTGGAAATTGCAATAAAAAGAACCTATGCTTCAAAGTTATTGAAACGTCATTCATGACATCAGTGCACAAACAGAAATATCTAACTCTACACCACTCAGAAAAAAGGACATCTGATCAGCCTTTTCAACCAAGGCTTCAACAAGTGATGGCAAACTGTGGGTGAGAAGTTTTAAAATCTTACATCACTGTCTTGTGGGGGCAGCTGCTGGAGGAGTGTTTTGATGCGGAGCTGGTTCTGCGTGGCAGTAGGGATTGCATCTGATGAGTTACAACCAAAGTCTGGTGACACCTGCAAGACACAGACAGAGAAGCAGTGATTTTCCGAGTTTAGGGGGAAAGCTCTAATTAAAAACTTTCCCACAATACTCCCTCTCCCGACAGATCCAGTTGAAATTTCCCACAGGAAGAGAAAAAGTCCTACAGAATGGGTTTTCCTGTTCAGAAGTGAAACTAACTAGTAAAGCAAGAAGAAGGGAGTTAACTCATCATTTAGCAGAAGCAGCCATCATTTACCTCCCCAAATGTTGGTTGAATGCAATTCTTATTGTCTCTCACCAACAGCTATGCAGGAAGAGATGACTGGCATATAAACCTTTAAAAATTTCTGTTTCTTAGAATAATAATAATCATCATCATCATCCTGACTTCACAATCTTGTTAAAAAACAAAGTATGGATTGTCGATGTTGCAATCCCAGGCGACAGAAGGATTGAAGAGAAACAACTGACACGATATGAGGATTTAAAGATTGAACTGCAAAGACTGGCACAAGCCAGTAAAGGTGGTCCCAGTGGTGATACACTAGGTGCAGAGCCTAAAGACCTTGGCCTGCACTTAAACACAATTGGCGCTGACAAAATTACCATCTGCCAGCTGCAAAAGGCCATCTTACTGGGATCTGCACGCATTATTCACAGATACATTACACAGTCCTAGACACTTGGGAAGTGTCCAACGTGTGATCCAATACAACAGCCAGCAGTGTGATCTTGTTTGCTGTGGACTCATCTTGCTGTGTTTCAAATAATAATACTAACACTTTATTTGTATTCTGCCCTATGTCCCTGAGGGGACTCAGGGCAGATTCCATCATATACAGACACAAGGCAAGCATTCAATGTCTCGAAACAATGGCATACAGATAAAGGTAAAGGCTTCCCCTTCATCTCCAGATTTGGGGGTCATGCTCATCTCCCTTTCTAAGCTGAAAAGCCTGCGTTGTCCGTAGATATCTCCTAGGTCATGTGGCCAGCATGATTGCATGGAGCACCATTTACCTTTCTGTCGAGGCAGTACCTATTGATCTACTCACATTTGCATGTTTTTGAACTGCTAGGTTGACAGGAACTGTAGCTAACAATGGAAGTTCACCTCGTCCTGCAGATTCAAACCACCAACCATCTGGTCAGCAAGTTCAGCAGCTCAACGGTTTAACCATTGTACCACCACAGCCCCTCCAACACTTAGCTCTGTTCTACTGAACAGGTGTTTGCTCTATTGATCCTGACCATCTGCTCACTGAACCCTACTCTTCCCTAGAATAAGAAATTAAATGATGGGAAAAGGAGAGAGAGAAATACCAAAAATCTGGACTGCTTAGGTTTCTAGATGCAAGAGTAGCAAAAAGTGACAACAGCAAGTGACAACAAGGGAAAAGGCCAACTCCTACAAAACAAATCCAGTAGACCTTCAAGGAGCAGCCTTGCAAGGTCAGAAAACCTTTCCCATAAAAATAAGAAATGGAGGATGAAAAGGAAGGGTCTTGCTACCCACCTCTGAAGTTGATCCCTGGTAATCTTCGAGGGCACAGCCGGAATCACTGTCTGAAGACAAAACCGGCAGCAGGGTGCCCAGAGTTCCACTGCATGGAGCCTTCTCTCTCTGGGAGCAAGGAGGACTTGGTTGGGACATCCGCAGAAAAGTGCTGGAAAAAAAGAGTTTGTGAAGACTTGTGATGCAATCAGCATGAGTTGCTCACCAGCATTTTACAAGTTGTCCCGATGACCCCGCCATCTTGTCCACATCCCATACATTATCACAGCCTTATTTTCTCACCAAACGAGGGAAATTGCTAAATAGGGGAAAGCTCTAACAACTAAACTATTGCAAAGATTAAACAAGACACTCATGCATATTCTCACACTTTCTTAAGTAGTTTGTAACTGTGATTGTGAATTCCAGTTTATATATTTTACATGTTTACACGTATTTAACAACATCTATACACATAATAGAAATGAAAATATGTATGTGTGTATGTGGCTGGAGTGTCCACTTAAACAGGCAAGCTCCTGCCTCCACAAACAGCTATAGCTCCCACTACTCGGGAGACACCAATGGTCCTCCCTCCAATGACATTGAAGGTTATAGTGAGCACCATGAATATGTTCAAGAGCCCTGCCAATGTCCTCCACCAATACCATACTGCCCACCACCCAAGTGAAGGCTTTCATAAGGGGACAATTTCATCCTAGATTTTCTGTTTTTCCTCCACTACAGACATCCCATTGTTTCTGACTCTCTCCATGGGTGTGGAATTTGCATGACCCTGCCCACTGCCTCTCTCTTAACCCTTTCCTATTATTTTCTATGTTCCCCATTGCCTTGTATGGAGCTGAAATATGGGGTGAGCAAGATCTTTCAATGGTAGAAAGATTCCAACTTCGCCACCTGTAAATTGGCTTAGGAGTGGAGACATCATCCGTGTCAGCTGCAGTGAGAGCAGAGATTGGAGTACCCCCAGTTTCCACTGTAATCCTGAAGAGGTAGATCAATTGGTGGTACAAAACAAGACAAATCCAACCACACAGATTACCAGACATATGCCTATTAGAATAAGAAAACCACAGAGTGGTCATCATGGCTGAGCAGACTTGGCCACACAGTCAGTAGGCTAGGTTTTGCACCCCACGAGTTAATAAATCTTGGGGCAAAAGTGTGTTCAATTGTATATCAAAAGCTCTCGACATTGCTGCACAAAATGACCCAATGATCATAGCGCAAGCTAGAGCCACTCCATACCTGGCTAAATTTAAATGTAACGTGGGCATGGAAACTTATCTTTCTTTTATGCTACTACTATATATCAGAAAACTATTTACCAGGGCTAGATTTGAGCAGCTTTACATTAAGCCCAAGCTGTGGCGACATCAGAAAATTCCCTATATGAGGAGAACCTGTGGGTGTGATGAGGTAGACGCAGAACATTTTTTCTTAAAATGCCCCTACTACAACAGGATTTGACTTTACTATCTATTCTAGAGACTCTGCTGGAGAACCATAATAATCTAGAGAATAAGGAGAAATTGAACATTCTCCTACAGGGTTCAGATAAAAATTCTATTCTGAAACTGACTCTTTTTACGCAAAAAGCACTGGCCATCTGCGAGAAGATGAAAGCAGAGAGCTGTGATATTACTGCCATCAAAAAAATTTAAATTTACAAATGTAATATGGATATACTGCTAGTTTTACTTACCCTTGCCCCCGCTCAAATTTTATTCTAAGAAAATAATTATTTTTTAATCTTGTAATTTCTCAATCTTTTAAACAAAAAAACCCTGCAGTTAAGAGTGGGTTGACAGGACGGTAGGTCGGTATGCTTTGTATTCATATATGCATTTATTGTATGTATGGGTAAGTGTGTATGTTTTGTATGTTTTGATATGGTCAAAATTGACTAATCAATAAAGAATTGTTGTTATTCTTTTCTATGGCACACAGCAAACAGAGGAATTGGTCAGCAACTGAAAATACTGGAGAGATCTGAGGAGAATTCACCATGATTTATAGGAGTTGTAGGTACTGGGAAGTATAGATCACCCGCAATCTAAGAGCACTCTGAACTCCACCAACAATGAACCTGGAATTAACTTGGCACACAGAACCCCATGATCTACACACACACACACACACACACACACACACACACACACACACACACACACACACACTGGAGTCTTTGGAAGGATGTATAATTCACCTACATCCAGAGTGCACAATGAATATAAACAATGACGGATGTGGACCAAACTTGGCATGCTTAACTTTCCAAATTTGAATAGTGGTGGGTTTTGAGGGGAATTGGCCTGGACATTTTGGAGTTGTAGGTACTGGGATTTATAGTTCACCTGCAATCAATGAACCCTCTGAACTCCACCAAAGATCGAATTGGACCAAACTGGGCACACAGAGCCCCCATGATAAAAAAATATATACTGAAGGTCTTTGGGGAAAGTTCACCTTGCTTGGAGGGAATTTTAGTTCACCTACATCCAGAGAGCACTGTGAACCCAAACACCGATGGATCTGGGCCTAACTTGACACACATACCTGATACGATTGTGACCTCCACCGATGATGGACCTGGACCAAACTTGGCACACAGAACTCCCATGACTAACTCAACCTACTGGAGGGGTTTGAGAGGACTGACTCACCACAGTGGGAGTTGTAGTTTACCCTACAACCAGAGAGCACACTGAACCCCACCGATGGTGCATCTAGAAGAGCAAACTTGCTCAACATAACAAAATTTAAGTAGTAATGGAGTTTTTTGGGGATAACTTGGCATGAGGTGAGTTGTAGTTCACCCACAAACCTTATGCATTTTGTACAATTAAAAATTGACTTTTTCAAATAACCCGGACAGTTAGTAAATATATAACCAGAAGTCAAGCTCTGCAGATATCAAAGAGATTGCTAGGATAAACCTTTGCTGGGATTGCTTGTATATTTCTTATACCTCTCCGTTGGCGCCCCCTTGACATGGGGGAGAGGCTTGTGTACCCGAATGAAGTTGTGAGCTATGCTGGCGGTGGCATAATAGCCACTGGTAGGGCCTCCCATGCCAGACAGGTCACAACCGAAGCGTCTGACAAAGAGCATCAATGGGCAGGATGGGCTCTCTAGCCTTTTGGCAACCATCCTAGGAGAAGGAAAACTCTGGTTTCAAACCCGGTCAGATGGTGCTCGTTTAACCCTGTAAGGTCAACCATCTAGAGAAGGAAATTCAAATCAAACCTACGACCTGAAGACCTTGCTGCCACCGTCCCAGCTTGCTAGGCCCCGGCAGACGAACCTTTGGTAGGGGTGAGGCCAGTTCTGTGCACACTGCGCTCCACCAGAAAAATCTACTGCACAGGCTTGAAGGACATCCAACCTCCGAATCATCAACACACTTGTAGAAAGCGTGGGATGAGTCCTTCCTGAATCTTCATTCGCAAAGAAAAGCCAAGAAATATGCAGGAGGCAACTGAATGAAAACAGCTGAAGCTGTTATGACTTGCAAGACTATCAGCCATGCCAATCCATATTCCCGAGAGTCTTATTCATCTGTTTTTGTTACTGGAACAAACAGAAGTCAAATAATAAAGATCACCATGCAGATATTATATACTGGAGGGAGAGGCAGGTTAATAGTCCAAGATTTTTGGAAGCACATTTTCAGTCTGCCCAATTTTCCTAGAAGGCAATGTGTATTCCAGGAAATGCCAGTGAAATATTTTTTTGATGTTTATGCAGCAGAATCCCAGATAGGTCTAAAAAGAACGAAACAATCTAATGCCAAGTTCAATTCTGACAGTGCAGAAGGTTTTAAGAAGCTTAGCTCTTCACCCTCCGGTTTTTCACTCAAAAGCATGCAACTGTCATCTGCAGAAGGATTTAATTTTCCATATTTCAGTTTGCATCACAAACCTTATCTCCTGAGTCATACAAACAACTGATACGTATAATCCAGTTCAGATATTCCTCTATGGACAATCTTGGAATCAATTTACTGGAAACCCCTTTTTGAGTAGACTGCATTGGATTCTAGTCAATTAAAGAAGAAATTATGGTGTCTGTCAAGTAGTCTCTTGTGGATGATATTTGATCTATATAGACATGCTAAACTAACTTCTTAGGGATAATCTCAATCTTAAAATTATGAAATAATCCTTTTTTATGGAAGAAACAGGTTGTCTGTGGGATTTGTACTTCAATTCAATTACAAAACATGTTTTGTTTTTGGGGTTTTTGTGTGTGTCAGGAGCGACTTGAGAAACTGTAAGCAGCTTCTGGTGTGAGAGTATTGGCCGTCTGCAAGGATATTGCCCAGGGGACGCCCAGATGTTTTACCATCCTTGTGGGAGATTTCTCTCATGCCCCCGCATGGGAAGCTGGAGCTGACAGAGGGAGCTCATCCACGCTCTCCCTGGATTTGAGCCTGCGACTTGTCTGTCTTCAGTCCTAGCAGCACAAGGGTTTAGCCCACTGCACCACCAGGGGCTCCTATACAAAACATGTTAGTTTCTACATACGGGGGGGGGGGGAGTATTGTCAGATACCAATTGTACAAGTTCTCCCACTTTAAAAGATGAGAGAGGCCTGTAATTTACATCGTAAGTAAACCTCAACTATGAGAGACAACATGTGAAAACATATCCAGAAAATCACATTGTCTGATTTTTAACGAATTTATTTGCAAATTATGGTGGAAAATAATGACTAAATACTCCCCCCCCCCCAAACTGTATATACAGACTATCAGATCTGAGTTTCTTAGGCACCCTGCTGGGATTATATCCTCAAAGAAATGGAAACCAACAAGTCTAATTTATAAATGTTTTCACAAAAGCATTAGATTTAATGTTCACACCAGCCAATTTGATGAAGTTAGAATTGAGTGAAGGGAAGAGATCGTCCAGTGCCAAATAGCTAACGCAAAACTGTCCCATGGCTTGTCTATCAAAAACCTCTTTAGACCTAAAACTGTCGAGCCCAGCAAAAAATACTGCATCAGGTATGTAGATATCATCAACCCTTTCAAAAAGAAAAAAATCTACTTCAACTAAATGTTGGTAATACATACAGATATTGCTTCCTTACAACATACCATGTAGATCAGGGGTGCTCAGAATGGTGATCGAGATCACCAGGGTGATCTTCGGGCCTCATCCTGGTGATCTTCAGGCCCCTGACCAGGTTTTTTGCTGTTGGTCCTCTTCACGCGCCCCTGCACGCTGCAAAGAAGTCCTCCGTCGTTGCTCCTCCCCGCTCCATGCTTGCGTGCCGCCTCCAAAAGATCCAGAGTCCAAGAGGCAGAATGGGCCCCCTCTTTTGGATTCCTCCTCCTCCCTCCATCCTTCCCCAGCCACTCAAAGTCGTAGGAGACCAAAGGGGGAGGGCCTGGGTGACGCTATGCATGGCTGGCCCCGCACGCATGCGCAGAAGCGCCCATTTTGCACCTCGAACTTCTCGTGAGCTCTTGGAGGCGGCACGCATGCTGGCGGCGTGGAAATAGGAGCAACGACGGAGGAGAAGAAGAAGGATGCTTTGGGGTCATTTCCTTACCGCATCTCAAAGGTCGGTCTTTTTTACTTTGGGGTGGGTGCTTGATTGTTCTGTGGCATGTCTCTTTGTTTATTTTTAATGTTTAAAAATGGCCTTTTAGCTCCAAAGCGTCTCTGCTTGCTTTGTTCCTTGAGAAATATATGTTGGGGAATATGGAAATGTGGGAGAAATGGGGTGGTTGGATGTATTTTTGCATGCCCGTTTGTTTACCTTGCTGAGTATTAAATGGCCTTGCAGTTCAACAGCCTCTCTTCTTACTTTCTGGCTGATAATATGTGTGGTAATATGGCAGTGTGGGAGAAATTGGGTGGTTGGATGTATTTTTATGCTCTGTTTTATATTGCTGTTATTAAATTGAAATGTTGATGTTTTATAACTTCATTTTATGTAAACTGCCCCGAGCCTGCTGGAAGGAGCGGAACATAAAAATGAATAATAAATATAAATAAATAAATAAGAAAATAGTTATACGTTTTACATTTCTGGGCAGGTGATCTTTAGGACTTGGTTTTTTAATCAGTAGCTCCCATGCTGAAAAAGTGTGAGCACCCCTGATGTAGATTATGTGTGTTTATAGATTTCATCTTTCGTCGTTGTTGTAAGTATAATGACCTATTAATTTTATATTAGAAACATCTTTGGCATTTATAGATTCCTTGTTGTGTAACATTACGTACCTGCTATGTGGAATTTAACTGATGGTTGGAGTTTTAAACTCCAGATAAAACATTCACAATCAATCATTCAATACCAGAAGATCTTACTGCTGAAATGTCTATTTTATAGATGCCATCTTCAAGGAAACGTACTTTTGGAAATTTGGCCATTTTTTCTTAATAAATCTATTTATTTCTTTACTATATTTATACCCCACCCTTCTCAACCACAATAAGGGAGCTTTACACACAGGCAACTATGTGATGCCTTAAAACAATGTACAATTAAAATAAACATTTTAAGATAGAATTAAAAATCATTAAAACATATAAAAACATTACATTCACTCTTAACCACACTATCCACAATGGTAATCTGGGCCAATCCAGTGGTCATTACACTTAATTCCATATACATCTATTGCACTACAATTGTTCTCCGAAGGCTTGATCCCAAAGCTATGTTTTCACTCTCTTTCAGAAGGTCAGCATGGAGGGGGCTAATCTAATACCCCTGGGGAGGGAATTCCACAGCTGAGGGGCCACCACTGAAAAGGTCCTGTCTCTCATCACTGCAAGTCGCACCTGTGAAGGAGGCAGGACCGAAAGCAGGGCCTCCCTAGATGTTCTTAAATTCCCAGATGGTTCACAGGGGGAGATTTGGACATGTAAGATGACCCAGAACCATTTAGGACTTTATAAGCTAAAGCCAGCACTTTGAATTGTGCTTGGTAGCAGACTGGCAGCCAGTGGAGCTGACGTAACAGGGGGGTTGTATGCTCCCTGTACGCTGCTCCGGTGAGCAATCTGGCTGCTGCCCGTTGGACCATTTGAAGCTTCTGAATAGTCTTCAAAGGCAACTCAAACAGGAAAATTACCTTATGAATTTTAGAGAGGCGGTAAGATACATCTGGGGGTTTCACAGACGGTTTCTTTCCCTGTCTTGGCACTTGAGAGTGATACCTGGTATGTTTTAAAGGCAAGGAATGCATTATGAATTAATTATGGGCCTTCCTTATCCGGATTTTGATCCATGCCAACACATTTTTCTTCTGAGGGATGAAAAGTGGAATTAGGAAGATGAAGAAGTTTATTGTTATGGGATTGGGGGCTGGGATGGATGATCTCCTGGGATCCTGTCCAACTTGGTAGTTCTTTATTTGGAGAGAAAGGGTGGTCCTGAAACCTGCCTGGCAGGTTTGGCTTAAGCACCTCATCTGGCTGGGCACATTCTTTAGTAAGGTAAACTAAGGTGATAAGTTGCCATATAGACTAATTTAGAAGCAGACAACCTTTTTACCTCTTGAGAGACATCTTCTATCATCTGAGATACATCAGGAGATGCATTCTGAGTTGGTGTAACCAGAGCGAGAGTGGCAGTGCCCCACCATGCTCTCACCCAAACATCCACCAACACTCTTATTCCCTCATGTATTGATCTGGGTTACTCTTAGATCTGTTGGCATTCATCCATTATTTCACTGTGGCTGATGCAGCCACGCTGGGCTGCAAATCCAAGGCCTGAGAGAAAGGACAGGAAGAGGTCATACTGTCCTAGCTATATTGGCTTATGCACTTTTTTTAGTACTAACATAGATATGAGAAGACATGGAAATGAGATGTGGCATAGATGACAGTAGGGTACGGTAAGCCTGAAGCATTGTGTGGTTGGCTCATAGTCTCTTTGCTGAAATTTGTCAATTTTGGCAATGGTAGCAAAAACAAGAAAGTGCATTTTCCTTTGACAACAAGGTGTGCAGGGAATGTATGTCTTATCTTAAAGCACAATCATATACCTAGAACGTTCCTTAAAGTAAATTCTGATTTAAACCAAGGCAAGTGTTCACTGTTGCCTTTTCAAAAAAATATTTGGGAGAGGAGAGTTGGGTGACATGGCACCTCAGATTTACTGTGATGATGTGACACCCTCAAAAGTCTTCATTTTTGAAAGTTGAAGAATTCCACAAGATTTTCCTACAGGATGGGATGAGCTCCCGCTGTTAACCCTAGCTCCTGCCAACCTAGCAGTTCAAAAACGTGCAAAAGTGAGTAGATCAATAGAGCGTATGATTGGTGCTTCTGTTGATGCCCTCACCACGCTTGTGTGAGAACACTCTAAAAATGGCTTCTCTGTCACTTATGTTGCGCTTGCTTCAGAAGACTAAATCCACAACTGAGTAACAAACTACAGAGAATCGCTATGTCAGTATATCTTGATGTATACAGAAATTAGGATTACTCTTAACTGTCAATGCGAATGGTCAAGAGTCACGTTAGACAAATATTGGCCACTTTATTTATGGGAACTTTCTTGCTGGCCAACCAGAAGGTTACTTTTCCAAAATAGTAGTCCTTTTCGCCCCCTCTCTATTGCCAACCACACAGTGTTCCAGGATATTGACCTCCTTTCCTATAGCATTTCTAAGTATTTGATTCTACCTGAAAGGCAAATTCTATTATATTAAATCAACTGAAAAAGATGTGCTTGGTCCCCCATCCACTCCTATTTACAGGATATTCCAATTTCCTTTCCTGCTTTCCTGTCTTGGGATGGGAGCTTTCCTCACTAAGGGTAGGATAGAAAAGCAGATTAGATGTGCAGCAAGAAGTTTCATAGAAGCCCTCCTCTCCTGTGCTAGATAAGCCTGCACATGTTAATCTGGATAAGACAAATTACTTTGGCTTTTCTTTGGTATTACTTCTCTCCTTATTTGAAGACAAAAAATGGGGGGCATGGTGACACATTGGGTTAAACCCTTGTTCTGCTAAACTGCTGATCTGAAGGTTTCTAGTTCAAATCCACAGGATGGGGTGAGCTCCCGCTGTTAGCCCTAGCTCCTGCCAACCTAGCAGTTTGAAAACATGCAAACGTGAGTAGATCAATATAGCGTCTTTTGCAGGAAAAGCAAAAGACATTCCATACAGTAATGACCAGGAGGTGTCTATGGATAACACAGGCTTCTTGGCTTGGAAATGGAGATGAGCACCTCTCCCAAAAAGCTGGAGTTGAGCACTGCCTCCAGAGCCGGAAATGAAAGGAGAAGCCTTTGTCTGTGTCTGTGTTGATTATGTTTCATTGTATTTCACTGTAACAAGGCATTGAATGTTTACCTATGTCTGAATATATGCTGTAGTCTCCTCGGGGAGAAGGGTGGAATTTATTATTTATTTATTTAGATTTATCGGCCACCACTCCCATCAGGCTTGGGGCAGCTCACAAGACTAAAAGCACAACAGGAGCATATATAAAACATGGCAAATATAAAAACAGCACATAGCATATATAAAAACACAGGAACCATAAAACACAATCCATATAGACACAGTAGACCATGAAATGTCTACAAATTACATTATATAAATAAAGTGTTAATATTATATTATTATTATTAAAAATGGGAATCTACTGAATAAAAACCTCAGAGTTTTTGGTATCTGCAGCAATGATGGAAATAGTCAAAGCATGGGGAAAAAATTGGAAGTTGTTACAGAACAAAACAGAATGTGGACCCTAATTTTACCTGAAAAATTAACATACATGATTAGCGAGAGGATAACTAAAAGAGAAATTGTTCGGTGTTAATAGGAAACCATTTATTAGCTATATGTGGCAGAGTGATAGCAAATTTGAGCCACACTCAGATCAAGGGAAACTTTGGCAAAATGACTAGAGGAAGATATTTCTGTTATGAAGAAAATTGGACAACAGGGTAAGGTAAAAAGTATTCCCCTGACATTAAGTCCAATCGTGTCCAACTATGGGGGTTGATGCTCATCTCCATTTCTAAGCCGAAGAGCTGGCATTGTCCTTAGACATCTCCAAGGTCATGTGGCTGGCATGACTTCATGGAGCGTTACCTTCCTGCCGAGGCAGTCCTTATTGATCTACTCACATTTGCATGCTTTCGAACTGCTAGGTTGGCAGAAGCTAAAGGATAATGTATTACTAAGGGAACTAGTTTGTAAACATCTACAACTTTGGGAGGGGGTGGGGGTGGGATAAGACAATTGTAATACGGAAAATAATAATAAACTCCCCTTGGAAAAGCTCTGTCAGCCTTCTCCCCCACCATTCTTTCTAATGCAGACAGTCATAACAGCAAACCAAGGCCTTTTTCCTGAGATCCTTTGGGTTCCTGTATTAAGGCAGGCTTTATTCTATTCTTCTTTGTGGGAAATAACATTTTCCTTTCACGCCCGCACAAGCCTGCATTGTTAATCATTCCCCGAAGCTCAGCTACTAGGGAGTTTTCCTGGTTAATGGTTATAACAATGAAAGAAAGGAACTCATCTCCCGGTTCTCTTTTCTAGCACTTGCCTGCTGACTTCCTTCCTCCCACAGGTCTGTTTCCAAAACAAAATAGCAATGGCAGTGTGATAGTTCTCTTCAACTCCTGGGGTTACTTGGATGCCTTCCCAGAGACTGATGTTCTCCCAAATAGATTTCCAGCCCTAGCACCAAATGATGCAGAGAAAAGGAGAGATGAATCTGAATGGGTCTGAGGGAGGATTAGATATGATAAGACTGGTAGACTCACACATGATCATCAGTCAATGTGTTATATAAGCAGTGGAAGGAGGCGATGGCCATATACAACAGGGACCCTGTTTCAGCATGCATGAGCTGTGAAAGCGCTTTCTGTCTTAAATGGCACAAAATCCCCCCTTTAATCGGAGAGGCTGATTCAGAGTATCATCGGAGGCATTCCAGTGAAACTCTTTCAGAGATCCCTAGGAACACAGCATTATGACTGAAGTGGAGGGAGAGGAGAGGGCATTGGTTATTCTCATTTAAGTGGGTTTTGTACTCATGAAAAAGAAAACAGTATTTGGCCTGCAATCCCCTTGGTAAACTACAAATAGACGACAAATAACTCTGTACACATTCAACTTTACAGTTCTTTTCATGGGTTCAGGGTATCACTACACTACCCCCACCCTACCCCCACCTCCACATTCAACTCCTTTTGTAGGAGAACTTTGGCACACAGTGGCATCACACCATCCAAATGCAAGTGGCATCGGATAGAGTAATCTGCAGCTGAGAAAACGAATGCAAGGCCAAGACAGGAACGTTAACTTCACCAGCTAGCAGAATTTATTTGGTGTAAAAACAGGCAGCTTTTTTTCTTTTTCCTTTCTTGCTGGGTTTCAACTGTGTGACTGTTTTGGCTCAGAACGGTCTCTTTTGAAATTAGTGCACTGAGCTCAGGTTACTTTGCTGTGCACCTGGATCAATAATTAACTCAGCAAATGTGTGTGTGTGTGTGTGTGTGTGTGTGTGCGCGCGCGCAAACTGATTTTGTTGATTCACAGATGTAGCCAGAATTTACTTCCTAGGATGCAGGAGTAGCACAGACTACTCAAGAAACAAAGTGAGTGTAAGATCTGTTTCCCAAGGAGGGTTCCAAGAAGAGCTGTCCATATTACAGTCTGCATATGCCCAGAGAGACAGTCAGTATGATGTAGGTGGTTTGAGAGTTGTAAAAATCTTGCCAAGAAAATCCTGTGACAGCTTTGCCTAATGGTTACCATGCCCAAAAAATTACTTGGAGGCACACAACAAAAACATGTCCCATCCAAGTACTAACCAGGCCCAACCCTGTTTAGCTTTAGAGACCAGATGAGATCGGGTGTGTTCAGGGTGATATGGCCGTAGGCAAAAATATGTCCAGAGGATGGAATGGGAAGTTATTTTTCCAAGGCCCATTTGTTTTAACACAGTGGTTCATAACCTGTGGGCCCCCAGGTGTTTTGGCCTACAATTCCCAGAAATCCCAGCCAGTTTACCAGTTGTTAGGATTTCTGGGAGTTGAAGGCCAAAACATCTGGAGACCCACAGGTTGAGAAGCACTGTTTTAACAGATCAAATTAAGTTCATCTTGATCATGTTGTTGAGAGAAATTTCCATTACAGAATTCATGTTCCACAAGTGGCTCTTATTTATTTATTTATTTATTTATTTATTTATTTATTTATTTATTCGTTCGACTTAATATACCGCCCTCTCTGGAGCCCAGAACGGTTTACAGAGTTAAAAACAGATAACCACATAAAATGCAATAAAACCAGATAAAACCCCCAGTTAAAATCAAATTCCAGCAGAACTGCAATGGCAGTAGGAATATGCTGACAGCGACACAACAAGATGCTGATAACATGGCATTGGTTATGGACCAAATGCCTGTCTAAATAGCCAGGTCTTTACGGCTCTACGGAACGGCATTAAGTCCCGGATGGCTCGCAGCTCTTCGGGGAGGGTGTTCCACAGGGTTGGCGCAGCTACGGCAAACGGCCTCTCCCGCGTGCTAAAAAGTCTATAGACCTTAATGCCCGGCACATCCAATAGATTGAGCCCCTCTGAGCACAGTGATCTCCTGGGCACATAAGGGGTAAGCCGCTCCCTCAGGTACACTGGCCCCAAACCATATAAGGCCTTGAAAGTTAAAACTAACACCTTGAAGGTGATTCAATAGGAAGCCAGTGCAGCTCGCGCAAGAGTGGAGTCACGTGGGCAGATCTTGATGCTCCTGAGAGCAGACGTGCTGCAGCGTTCTGCACCAGCTTGAGTTTCCGGATCGCCGACAAGGGTAGGCCAATGTACAGCACATTACAGTAATCGAGCCTCGAGATGACCGTGGCTTGGATCACCGTGGCCAGGTCGCAGCGGGAGAGGTAAGGAGCCAGAAGTTTTGCCTGACGTAGGTGGTAGAAAGCTATCTTGTAGGCGCAGGCAATCTGCGCCTCCATAGACAGCTGGGCATCCAGCGGGACCCCTAGGCTCTTTACTGACGGTTGCGGGCAAAGAGCCACACCATCGAACGTCGGCAACTGGGTCTCTACCCCTCCCGGGCGGCCCAGTCAGAAGATCTCAGTCTTCACCGGGTTCACCTTCAACTTACTGGCTCGCAGCCATCCAGTTACGGCTTCTAGGCAGAGATGGAAATTATTGGGTACAGAGTCCACCCCGGGGTCCATCCTCAGAATGAGCTGGGTGTCATCAGCGTACTGATGACATTCCAGCCCAAAACTCCATACCAATTGGGCGAGTGGTCGCATGTAGATGTTAAATAACAGCGGGGAGAGAATGGCCCCCTTGAGATGTAATTTGGCTTGCCAAATTGTTGGGAGATCTAAAATGACACAGTAGAATTACAGAGACAGAGAGGGAATTATGTTGTCTAAGACTTTCATGGCTGGAATCACTGGAATGCTGTGAGTTTTCCAGGCTGTATGGCCATGTTCCAGAAGCATCAGGAGAGAATGCTTCTGTAACATGGCCATACAGCCCAGAAAACTCACAGCAACCCAAAGAGGGAAATGCCACAAACTACTGCCCAGAACAATAACCCATACAAATTATCTGTAGGTGGATATTTGTAATTGCCAATACTCCAAATGTATTTTTTTGCAGTGAAGCAGAAATGTACTCATGGAACGGTGAACTATAATATAATATAGTTTATATATAACAGTAAAGTTGATTGCAAGATTCACATTGGCTTTACACAGACAAGGATTCTTTCTCCCACCCTGGACATTCCACACACAGACACAGACACAACTTGCCTCACTTCCAACAGACCTCTGAGGATGCTTGCCACAGATGCAGTCAGAAGAGAATGCTACTGGAACACATCCATACAGCTCAAATAACTCACAGCAACCCTATAATATCATTATGAAAAATCTGACAGAACAGTGAATGAAAAAATAAAATAAAACAGCTATATTTCTGGCTGGCCTAACATGGCCCCTGAAGTTCCATGAAGATTAATCCTTTCATGTGTTTTGTGTCCAATGGTTTTAGGTGAGTAATTGGCCTGGCCGGCTGTTGGCCACAGACAATTCTCTGTAATCTACCCTAGTAATTAGTAAATACTACCCTAGTCTAGTCTGTGCCTGTCAGCTCACAGAGAATAGCTTTCTTTGCTCCTCCCCATATCCAGTTATAACTTGCAAGGGGATATACTCACAATTTATTTTCTCAATTTCCACCTTTTTCTGATGAAAAGCTGGGACAGGCAACTGTACAAAAGTGCAATTTAAAAAAAGAAAACAACTCAAAAAGCCATAGAAAGACAAAAAAAAAACACTAGCATTAAAAGCGTGAATATTTTCCCTTCAGAATGCTACCTCTAAGTTTCTGCCATCCAAGACCATCCTATTCATCGCCCAGTCTGGCATTTGTTTGCAGCACTTTAGGGTAAGCTACCCAAAGTCAGGTTCTTTCAAAAGCACAATACTGTTTAGGTCTGTTTAGAATTGCATAGCTGTCCAATGCATTAGCAACACTGAAGAAGCTAGCTGCCACAAAACCGAATTAAATACATGGATAGTCCCTGCTGTATCAGGAGAAAGGCTTGGCGTAAAATAGCCTAGCATCCTGTTTCTGACTGGAAGAGTGGCAAGTGAGATGCTTCTGTTAAACTGAGAGGCTTACCATGAAGATGGAAACTTTTCCTTTGTTCTCAGTATCTGTGATTTAAAACAATAATGCCTTTAAAAACAATGTTTCTATTCAAGCAAACTATTCAGAGCTCAGAAGCAAAACATTGCAAGGAACATAGTTACATGTTCCTTGCTATGTTCTGCTTCCAAATTCTGGAACACATGTTTGCCCATGTATTCCAGAAGTAAATGAAGGCATGATGAAGCTGCAAGTGAAAAGTAACCTACCAAAGGGGGACATATTTATTTCACTGGCATAATGTGTTACACTTTTCAAAGTTACTTTTAGGAGTTACACAGACACCCAGGAATATTTGGAGCTTTATCAATTGTTAAGTAAACATCTACTCCCAAAAGTAACAGAAAGGCAATGAATGGTTAGTAGTGTTTATATTTCTAAACACTATTAAATGTAAAGGTTTCACCTTGACATTAAGTCCAGTCGTATCTGCCTCTGGGGGATAGTGCTCATCTCCATTTCTAAGACGAAGAGCCTGCATTGTCTGTAGAAACCTCCAAGGTCATATGCCCAGCATTTCTGCATAGAGCGCTGTTACCTTCCCGCCGGAGCAGTCTATTGACCTACTCACAGTTGCATATTTTCGAACTGCTAGGTTGGCAGAAGTTGGGGCTAACAACGCGAGCTCACCCCATTCCCTGGATTAAAACCACCGACCTTTTGGTCAACAAGTTCAGCAGCTCAGCGGTTTATTCCACTGCGCCATCAGGGTCTCCACTAAACACTATAGTGTACCATAAACAATAGAAATTAACAAGTTTCTAAAAGCAACTTTCCAACATCTGATTATTTTCAAGTGCTAACTTTTATGACTATATAGATTTCCCTTTTTATGAGTCTAAGGTAGAAAAGATAGCCACAATAACACAGTAAATTCATTTGCAATACTGTAGTACCTCTTTTGCTTGGCAACAATTTCCTGTAGATCATTTACACTGGCTGACTCCAACAATTAGTAGACAATATTAGAAAAATATTATAAAAGAAAAACTTGTTCTCCACTCCTGCTAAACCATCCATATTAAACACTTTATCACATCCATCATTTTCTGTTAGTTAAAAAAATCCCAAATGACTGAGCTGCCTGAGAAAATTGTTCTAGTGACCTAAATTGGAAGCAAAATAAATAATGCAACAAATAATCACATATTTAATGACTAGAGTTATTTGTTCGGACTTCGGATATTTACTTTTCTTGGCACAAAATCTAGATAACTGGGTTCTCTCTCCCCTCACCCCATATATATGACTTTGGCCTTGTATGTCTAGTTTTAGCTTGTTTATAGATTAATGCCAGTTTTTAAAAACAAACTCTGTGGAACTAGGGTAGAGAGTCAGACAACAAAAAGGGCCAGGCGGTTTGCATGTGTTCTGTATTCTTTGCAGTCAGCCCTATACATCCACAGATTTTGCATCCATGGATTCAATCATACACTCTTTTTTTAATTTAAGAAGCAAACCTTGTTTGCATTTTCTATAAGGGATCCCATTTTACTACACAATTGTATAAAATGGAACTCGGTTTTGGTATCCACAGGGGATTCTGGAACCAATCTCAGTGGATACTCACAGCATTTTGTCCATTCCTGCTGCAATCTGACCTGCTCTTCTTTTGACAATGAATAGGACCATTGTGATGTCACATGCAGCAAAAACAAATGGCAGGTCTAATCACATGAATTCTTGTTGGTTCATTATCTGGACCCCACCTGTATTCACTAGGTCAAAAGGAACGGAAAAGAAACTGGGAAACCAGCAAGAGGTATCTGTAGACAAAATGCACATAGGCATTACATTAGGCCCACAATCCATTCAAGCACAAATTTCCAGAACGTAAGCCACTGCAGCTGACCTACAACAAGTTGACCTTTTGCCTCCTATTGCTACGAATCAAAGCCCACACTATGTGGAAAGTGCTTCTGGCTGCACTAAGTGGAAAGTAAAGGTTAATTTCCACCCTGACTTGCTCCTGACTGTTAGATCAGTAGTGTGATATTCAACCCCACCTTCCCCATATACACACACAATGTTATAAAAAAGCCCTATACTGCAACATCTGTAATCATCCTGGGTGTGACATCGACCTTCAAAGAGTAACACAGTTTCCCCAAGGCAAACACAACTGATTTGTACAAATCAAAAACAGTGGTGTCTGCAATTTAAAAAAATAAACATAGAGCAACTTGGAAGAGTAAGGAAACAGAAGTTTGGGGCAAACAGAGGGCTGTGACAAATGTCTGTGAGTGAGCTATTAGTGATCAAACCTACCAAAACCAGATTTGGGTTGCAGCATGAACAAACCATAATATCTCAATTCAATGTCACATATGTATTTGTGCATATATAATCTAATCTAGTCTAGTATAATATAATAAAGGAGAACGATATACCAACATTACTACTAGATTTTGAAGTTTACACCATGACCTCAATCCACCTCTCCATACAAGCACTTATCCTGGGATAACAACTTTCTGACATTGCTCCAGTAACTATTTTGGATACATATTTAGGCAGTAGATCAGAGGAGAGAATAAACATTGATGAAAGGCAGCAAATCACAACACAATGAGCCTTTGATTCACTTTTCAGCTACTTTTTTCCCCTAAGGATCTGAAACGTTTGTAAACCTTGAACTTGCCAAGATTCTCTATTTTCACTTTGAAACTATTTCTGATTCAATGTCCATACTAGATTTCAAGGTGCTCTTTTCTCCAAACAAAGGTGTGTGCATATTTTAATGCACAGTATGTATGTATATATGTAAGTGTACACCATACAACACAATACATACAATGATCATATTTTTGAAAATATACATTTTCTCCCACTGACTGTCTTCTTCTTCTTGTTGTTGTTGTTGTTACTACTATTTATATTTTTCTCCCAAAAGATACTCAAAGTGGCTGTTTGTCTGTATTTTTCTTAATGTGCTTTCTCATGCAGTTTTCAAAAGTACAAATTTATCTTAAGCTGCAGTTGTGACACAAATCAAAATACAAGCTTGGAAACAGAAGATTGCAGACTGAGTTTGGGCCTGGGCTCAATTCCAAAAGGAATGAATTGGATCTATCTAAAGTACTCTGGTCAAACTGAGGGCCCTTTCCCACATTATCTGAGTGTAGACTCAAATAAGCCAGTTCAGAGCAGATATTGTGGGATTTTCTGCCTTGATATTCTGGGATATAGGGCTGTGTGGAAGGACCCTCAGAAACAAACCTCTCACCCATCTCTAATCTTTTCTACTGCCAGCCACAACACTGAAGCAGGATTATCTCTTTAACCCATTTACATTAAATAGATAACAGTCATCTTTAAATTGGACAGCAAGAGATATCATTAGAATAACCTAGAATTTTTTGCTTATGCGCAAAGATTCTCTCTCGGCATTACTTCGCGAACGAAGATTCAGGAAGGACTCATCCCACGCTTTTTACAAGCGCGTTGATGACTAAAGAGGCCAATCTGAGATAGGCAAGTTCGGTTGCAGAAAGCGCAGCAGAAAGTCTCCTTGGGTGCTGTTTTTTCCAAGTTGCGGTTCTTTCTGCGTTGTCGTTTCTCTTCGAGACCCATTCGGCGTGTCTTCTCGAAAGAGGCCGCAGCATTGTGGATAGTGCTTCTCCATGCCTCCCGATGTGAGGCCAGGGTGGACCATTGTTGGTGATCAATCTGGCCAAGCCTGAGATGTTGTTTCAGGAGTCCTTATATCTCTTTTGGGGGCCTCTCTTGCGCTGACCCGTGGCGAGTTCACCGTAGAGTAGTATCTTTGGGAGGCGGTGGTCCTCCATCCTAGAGACGTGTCCTGCCCAGCGCAGCTGTGTTCTCAATAGCATGGCCTCAATGCTGGTGATCCCTGCTTGCTCAAGGACAGCAACATTCGTCACATAGTCGGTCCAGTGTATATTTAGGATTGTGCGAAGACAGCGCTGATGAAAGCGCTCGAGGAGTCGTAGGTGTTGGCAATAGGTGACCCATGTTTCAGACCCATAGAGGAGAATGGACAGTATGATAGCTCTGTACACACTGATTTTGGTGCTTTGTCTCAGGTGCTTGTTGCTCCAGACTCTTTTGTGAAGCCTTCCGAATGCACTATATGCCTTTGATAATCTGTGATCTATCTCTTTGTCAATCTTGGCGTCTGAAGAGATGATGCTTCCCAGGTAGGTGAACTGCTGAACGGACTTAAGCACAGATGTGCCTATGCTGACGTGAGGATGGTGGTGTTCTTCCTGTGGTGCGGGCTGGTAGAGGACTTCTGTTTTCTTCAGGCTGACTTCCAGCCCAAACAGCTCTGCAGCTGTTGCAAAGCAGGATGTGAGGCGCTGCAGGGCTGCTTCTGAATGGGCGACAAGGGCAGCATCGTCAGCAAAAAGTAGCTCACGGACTAGATAGTTTAGAGTCTTAGTGTGTGAGCCCTCAGACGGCTTAAGTTGAACAAGCTACCATCAGTACGATAGCGTATATATATGCCGTCTTCTTCTTGTAGGTCTGCCATAGCCCTTTGGAGCATCATGCTGAAGAAGATTGTAAATAGGGTTGGTGCAAGAACACAACCTTGTTTCACTCCATTAGTTATGAGAAAGGGCTCCGAGAGAGCATCGCCATATCTGACTTGACCGTGCTGGCCCTCATGTAACAGGACAATCATTTTGAGGAACTTGGGGGGACATCCTAGACGTTCCAGGATCTGCCACAGACCTTTCCTGCTCACAGTGTCGAAGGCTTTGGTGAGGTCGACAAATGTTACATAGAGTCCTTTGTTCTGCTCTCTACATTTCTCTTGCAGTTGTCTAAGGGCAAAAACCATATCTGTGGTGCTCCTATTTGCTCTGAAGCCGCATTGGCTTTCAGGGAGAAGTTCTTCTGCAATAGCCGGAACTAATCTGTTCAGGAGTATCCTTGCAAGGATTTTTCCAGCAATGGAGAGCAGTGTTATACCTCGATAGTTTGAGCAATCGGATTTTGTTCCCTTTTTCTTATACAGGGTGATGATAACTGCATCTCGGAGATCTGATGGCTCCGCCGGCTATTATGCCACCGCCAGCATAGCTCACAACTTCACTAGGGTACGCAAGCCTCTCCCCCACTGCAAGGGGGCGCCAATGGAGAGGGCGCAAAGATTAACCTTGCAATAAACTCTCAAGGTCTTTTTTTCTATAAAAAGTTTAGCATGAACACAACACTTCTGCTAGTGATCTGAAATGTGTGCATTTTGATTGGTACAATTAATGTCAATCTACATATTCAGCAAAGCGAAGTGGTAGGATTGTCTTCTGTTACTACTACATTTTTATTGAGGGGAGGTTTAGAATCATAGAGTTGAAAGAAACCTCATGGGCCACCCAGTCCAACCGCCTGCCAAAAAGCAGGAAAATCACCTTCAAAACACCCCCCAACAGATGGCCATCCAGCCTCTGTTTAAAAGCCTCCAAAGAAGGAGCCTCCATCACACCTCCGTATGTAAACCTCTGTACAAGGAGACAATCAGAACATCAGAGAGAGAATAATTTGGAATATTTCAATGTCCTGCAATAGTGTACAAGGAATTTGAGGGATAAGGCAAAATCCATACCTGCAGCTGACAGGTTGCCTTGATCTTGGAAAGGATTACAGCCTCATCTCAAGGGTGTTTAAACAGATTTTCTCCTCTCACTTTGGCAAATGGGATCCTGCAAGTGTATTTTATTCTGTGTAGTTAAAAGGCTTGTTTTTTCCCCACTCAGGTTAGGGCAGCTAAAGGATGGCCTGGACATACCATTTTTAATTTTATGATAGATGGTTTATTACTGCTTATCCCCGTTCCAATTACATTAAATTCCCCTTAACTCAGTTCATAAAATTGGACATATCTACACTGCAGAATTAATTTGGTTTACCATTCTAATTGCCATAGCTCATTGCTATGGAGTTCCTGCCAAAAAAGTGCTGGTGCCGCACCAAACTGCAAATTCTGCAATTCTCTATCCTTGAGCTATAGCAGTTAAAATGATATCAAATGTATTAATTCTACAGTGCATATGAACCCACTTTGTAGATGTGCTGAATTTAAAGAAAAGGATCCCAGGTTGTAAGCTGTTCAACCTTATACTAAGTCACAGGTCAACCACAAATTAAGTCTGGCATGACTTTTTATCTAAATGCAATGTAAAATATACTTTAAAAATCAGAAAACATTTTGTGAGATATAGTAGATTTCGCAGATAGACAAATTCTGATGATGTATAGCAGGCATGGGCAAACTTGGGCCCTCCAGGTGTTTTGGACTTCAACTCCCACCATTCCTAACAGCCTCAGGCCCTTTCCTTTCCCCCCTCAGCTGCTTTAGTGGCTGATGGGGAAAGGGAAGGAGCCTGAAGCTGCTAGGAATGGTGGGAGTTGTAGTCTAAAACACCTGGAGGGCCCAAGTTTGCCCCTAGCTGTTGTATAGCATCTGTTGACATTCATGTTGCAAACACAAGAAAGTCCCTTGGCTAGTTCACCATTCATCAAATACAATCGGCCTGCCAATTGGAAACAGTACATAATACACAGTTGCCACTGTTATTATCTCCATCTAGCACTTTAGGCACAAAACAAACCAGAACTCATACAAACCAGAACAGAAAAGCAGTATTTAAAGAGAGCTTGGAAAAGTTTTTATTTTTAATTGCACCTCTTACAACCCCCCAGTTTACATGATCTGGCCTGGCTGGTTAGGAGATTCTGCAAGTTGTTGCTCCAACATGTAACCTTTCCACACTTTCAATTCAAGGCACTGTCGAAGGCTCTCACAGCTAGAATCACTGGATCGTTGTAGGTTTTTCAGGCTGTATGGCCATGGATCTAGAAGCATTATCTCCTGACATTTCACCTGCATCTATGGCAGGCATCCTCAGAGGTTGTGAGATGCAGGTGAAACATGAGGAGAGAATGCTTCTAGAACATGGCCAAGCAAGCTGTTATAAAACCGCTGTTGAAGAAACCATCACTGGACCCCACTCAATTAGTGAACTATCGGCCAGTTTCCAATCTCCCCTATTTGGGCAAAGTCATGGAACGTGTGGTGGCTTCGCAACTCCAGGGGTTCTTGGTAGACACTGATTATCTTGATCCGGCACAGTCTGGCTTTAGGCCGGGACATGGTACTGAAACAGCCTTGGTCGCCTTGGTAGATGGTCTACGCCGGGAACTTGACAGGGGGAGTGTGTCCCTGTTGGTTCTGCTGCACCTCTCAGCGGCTTTCGATACCGTTGACCACGATATCCTTCTGGGTTGCCTTGCAGACATGGGGCTTGGGGGTACTGCTCTGCAGTGGCTCCAATCCTTCCTGGAAGGGCGTACCCAGAAGGTGTCATTGGGTGACACCTGTTCGGCTCCACAGCCGTTGTCCTGTGGAGTCCCTCAGGGTTCAGTTCTGTCCCCGATGTTGTTTAACATCTACATGAAACCGCTGGGAGAGATCATTCGGAGTTTCGAGTCAGGTGTTATCTGTACGCAGATGACGTCCAGATCTGTCACTCCTTCCCACCTGTCACCAAGGAGGCTGTCCAGACTTTGAACCGGTGCTTGGCTGCTGTGTCGGACTGGATGAGGGCTAGCAAATTGAAACTAAATCCAGACAAGACAGAGGTCCTCCTGGTCAGTCGTAAGGCCGAACAGGGCATAGGGTTACAGCCTGTGTTGGATGGGGTTACACTCCCCCCTGAAGACACAGGTTCGCAGCTTGGGAGTGATCCTGGACTCATCGCTGAGCCTGGAACCCCAGGTCTCAGCGGTGGCCAGGGGAGCTTTTGCACAGTTGAGACTCGTGCGCCGGCTGCGCCCGTACCTTGGGAAGTCTGATCTGGCTACGGTCGTCCACGCTCTGGTCACATCCCGAATAGATTACTGCAACGCACTCTACGTGGGGCTGCCTTTGAAGACAGTTCGGAAGTTGCAATTAGTCCAGCGGGCGGCAGCCAGATTACTAACGGGAGCTACACACAGGGAGCATACCACCCCCCTGTTGTGTCAGCTCCACTGGCTGCCTGTCCAATTCCGGGCTCAATTCAAAGTGCTGGTTTTGACCTTTAAAGCTCTATACGGTTCTGGCCCAGCTTACTTGTCCGAACGCATCGGCCGCTACGTCCCACCCGTAACCTAAGATCATCCGGGAGGCCCTGCTCTCGCTTCCGCCGACTTCTCAAATGCGGTTGGTGGGGACGAGGACAGGGCCTTCTCGGCGGTGGCTCCCGCCTGTGGAATGCGCTCCCTATGGAGGTACGGTCCACCTCATCCCTCCTGGCATTCAGGAAAAAGGTAAAATCCTGGCTTTGGGACCAGGCGTTTGCACACCAGCACTAACAGCATGTTAGATGGGGATTTTAATGGAATGGATGAAGAGGGCCAATGTTTTTATGGAGTGAATATTGTTTTTAACTTGGAATGACTGTGTATGGAACTGTATTTTAATGTATTTTAATGTATTTTAATTGTTGTGGGGTTTTGGGGTTTTATACTGTATGATGTGGCATCGAATTGTGCCGTACTGTAAGCCGCTCTGAGTCCCCCCTCGGGGGTTGAGAAGAGCGGGGTAAAATCCTGAAATAAATAAATAAATAAATACAACCCGAAAACTTGCAACAACTCTTCATTTAAGCCTTTTGCTCCTGTATTTTCAAGTCTTCATTTGAGTTTGTGTTTGTCCCACAGAGAAGACTATCTTTGGGAAATTAAAGCTTCCATACTCTGTCTTTGAAAGGGCAATTTCACAAATCACAGATTTCTAGATGAATGAAAGCTGTGTATAAGATCACTGGCTGTCCAATTGTACAGACAACACAATGAAGGCACATATTAAACAGCTTGCAATCAAAAAGATCCTCCACCCAGCAACTTTGATTACACTGCAACAGATCCGTTTGTGGAATGTACTTTTTGTTTTCATGCTACTTTTACAAGGAGCAATGTGGCCTTTCATCATATTCTGGAGGCATATGTTTTACTGTATGTTTTACTGGAAAGTTTCACTGGCAGTAGGTTTCAACACATGTAAATTGAACTAGGCATTGCTGTAGTAACTTCCCAGACAAGATGAAGAGTCAACCTTAAGAAATGGGGCTACAAGATGGAGTCCACAACTTGCAAGTGTGGAGAAGAGCAAACCACAGACCACCTACTACAATGCGGTCTGAGCCCTGCCACATGCACAATGGAGGACCTTCTTACAGCAACACCAGAGGCACTCCAAGTGGCCAGCTATTAGTCAAAGGAAATCTAGTATACTGTAATGCTAAGTTTTAAACTTTGTGTTAAAAACATTATAACTGTACCCATAATTCGCTTCTTTTTTATATATATAAATTTTTATTCTACATTTCCATTTTACAAACAATACATAACATAAAATAACAATACATAAACAAATATGGGGAAAGGAAAAATGGGGAAACATGGTGACTTCCGTTCTAGTTCCATACTTTCTATCTCATTTTTTCCCATCATTTCTTTAAAATGAAGCATCTCTCATGCTCTTAATGTTCACCTATATGTCTATTACTATAATAATCATATTATTCTTTTTTCAGATAATTATTAATCAGAGTCCAATCTGTTTTTATAGTTCCTTTGCCATTGTTCTGACGTAACCAGAACGTAAGTTCGTCCATATCTTTAATCTCCATAATTTTCTCCAGCCATTGGTCTATTGTCGGAATAAGATTTGTTTTCCATAATTTCGCAAATAAGATCCTAGCCGCTGTTGTAAGGAATACAAAAAGTTTCTCTGTATTTTCACTTTTAAACATTCTATTATCTATTAGTCCCAACAAATACAATTCAGGTTTTATTGAATAATCTATCTTTAATTTTTTTTTGCATTCCTTATGTATTGTTTGCCAGAACTCCCTTGTTTTTGGACAAGTCCACCACATGTGGAAAAAGGAACCCTCGTGCTTCCCGCATTTCCAGCATTTATTTTCTACATTTTTATACATTATATTAAGCTTTTTAGGGGTACTATACCACCGATGGATCATCTTCAGCCAGTTTTCTTTTAAGTCTGTTGCATATGTAATCTTTAACTGTTTACACCAAATTCTTTCCCATTCCTTTAATTGAATGGGTCTTCCAATATTCTGTGCCCATTTAACCATAGTTTGTTTAATTACTTCTGCCTCTGTTGCCCAATTTAGAAGCATGGAATATGTTTTGGATATTATTTTCTTTTCACTTCTCATAATATTGTCCCAGAGGCCATCTGTACCACTAAACCCTTTTGTCCTATCAATATTGAAGCGTTCTCTTATTTGAAAATAATGTAGCCACAATATGTTTTTGAACGATCCTGATATTTCTTCTTGTGTTTTTAACTCATATGTACCTTCTTTTTAATTAGTATATCTTTATATTTGGGCCATTGTGTCCACCCTAATAACCTTCTTTGGTTTGCCTCCAGAGGTGATAGCCATAGTGGTGTCTTTGTATACATAAGATCTTTATATCTGTCCCAAACTTTCAGTAAGGAGGAGCGAATAAAATGGTTTCCGAAATTTTTTCTATCTTGGTCCCCCCATACCATAGGTAGGAGTGCCAACCCTTCCGCAAATCAAAACCCTCTAATATTAAAAATTTGCTTTTAGACAACAACATCCAATCTTTTATCCACGACAGAGCACAAGATTCATAATATAACTTGGTATCTGGAAGGCCAAAACCCCCTTTTTCTTTTTGCATAGTCATTATATTGTATTTTATTCTTGGTCTTTTGCCTTTCCAGATAAAATTCATTATATCACCCATAATTCGCTTCTGACATGATAAATAAATACTTCCTAGACATCATATCCATTTGGGAAATATATGTCAAGAATATAGGTGAGGGAAGATTTTAAACACTCATCCTTCTACAGGGGAAAGGTGGCTACTTTTTTCTAAATAGTCTTTTTTTAATATCAATCAGAGCAGGGAAAATTTCGATTTTACAACTTTAAAGGTGACTTAATTTTTTGTTTTTATATGTGAATGGCTTTACATTATTTTAAATTGCAGTGTTATATTTATTGTTCGCCACCTTACGTTCCTATATCGGGGGGAAAGGTGGTATAAAAAAATCCATAAATCCATAAATAATTTAGGCCCCTTCTACACCGCCATATAAAATCCAGATTATCTGCATTGATAATCTGGATTATATGGTAGTGTAGAAGGAGCCTTAAATAAGGGATACAAATGCAACCAGTTTTCCCCCATTACAATCAGTGTGGTATAAGCTGCTGTGCTATACATACTTTGTAGTTGTATAGCCATTTTGCAAGCCTAAAGGTAAAGGTTTTCCCTTGACATTAAATCCAACTTTCGGGGTGGTGCTCATCTGTATTTCTAAACCGAAGAGCCGGCGTTGCCCAGAGACGCCTCCTAGGTCATGACTGCATGGAGCACTGTTACTTTCCCGCCGAAGAGGTATCTATTGATCTAGTCACATTTGCATGTTTTCAAACTGCTAGGTTGGCAGAACTGGGGCTAGAGCAACAGGAGCTCACCCTGTCCCACAGATTCAAACTGCCGACCTTCCGGTCAGCAAGCCAATCACAGGGTTTTATTTTTACAAGATTTGTCCAAAGAAGGTATGCCCTTGCCTTCCTCTGAAACTGAGATTATGACTTGCTCAAGGTTATTCAATCACTTTCATGGTTGGGCAGAAAGTCAGAACTGGGTCTCCAGAGTCGTAGTGTGCATCTTCTCTGTAGAGTTCATATTGGGCCCTTCCACACAGACATATAACCCAGAATATCAAGGCAGAAAATCCCACAATATCTGCTTTGAACTGGGTTATCTTGAGTCCACACTGCCATATATTCCAGTTCAATGTGGATTTTACACAGCGGTGTAGAAAGGGCCCCAGTTTGACACCACTTTAACTGCCATGTCCGAATGCTATGGAATCCTAGGATTTGAGCTTCACTTAGCAAAGAATCATATAATCATGAAGTTGGAAGAGACCTTGTGGGCCATCCAGTCCAACCTTCTGCCAAGAAGCATCACATTCAAAGCACCCCTGACAGATGGCCATCCAGCCTCTGTTTAAAAGCCTCCAAAGGAGGAGCCTCCACCACACTTCCAGGCAGAGAATGTGAGTGCCTCACCGAACTACAGCTTGGCAGTTAAAGTGGTGTCAAACTGCATTATTTCTACAGTGTAGAAGCATTCTTACAACCCTGGAGATTTGAAGAAAGCTTCCAGTGTAAATGCACCTGTGGTCCAACTACACCACCATGGCTCCTTATGATGTATAGCAGGCATGGGCAAACTTGGGCCCTCCAGGTGTTTTGGACTTCAACTCCCACCATTCCTAACAGCCTCAGGCCCTTTCCTTTACCCCCTCAGCTGCTTTAGTAGCTGATGGGGAAAGGGAAGGAGCCTGAAGCTGCTAGGAATGGTGGGAGTTGTAGTCTGAGTTACTGAAGTTGTAGTTGTAGTTACTGAAAAAGGACATTCAAGTGCCACCTCGGAGTTGGTTGAGGTAGGCAGGATTTCATCAAACTGGTTGTGGGGGTTGGGAGCAGGTCAGGGTTTGCCCTCCCTTCTGCTCGAGATCCCCGTGATGATTCGGTGGGCCACTGTGTGATACAGAATGCTGGACTAGATGGGCTGAGGTCCGATTCAGCATGGCTCTTCTTATGTTCTTATGTTCTTAGTCTAAAACAACTGGAGGGCCCAAGTTTGCCCCTAGCTGTTGTATAGCATCTGTTGACATTCATGTTGCAAACACAAGAAAGTCCCTTGGCTCACCATTCATCAAACACAATCGGCCTGCCAATTGGAAACAGTACATAATACACAGTTGCCACTGTTATTATCTCTACCTCGCACTTTAGGCACAAAACAAACCAGAACTCATACAAACCAGAACAGAAAAGCAATATTTAAAGAGAGCTTGGAAAAGTTTTTATTTTTAATTGCACCTCCTACAACTGAATAACACAGCTGAATAACATCCCACATTATTTATTTATTTATTTTGGACATTTGTATCCCGTCCTATTTCAACCTCTGATGAGGGACTCTGGGTGGCTAACAACCGGCACACCATGGTGCCCACAACCAAAAGCATAAATATACAATTTAAATAAAAACAATATAAAAATAGCATAAAAACATTCAGTTGCTGATTTAGGTAATCGTCCTAAAAGCAGTCTGTCAAGTCCATTAAAGCCGTCGCTTTGCAAGCAGGTCAGCCTAGTCTGCAAAGGCCTGATCCCATAGCCAGCATTTCACTAGTCAGGAGGGATGGAGCAGATCGAATTTTGCTTGGGAGGGCGTTCCACAGCTGAGGGGCCACCACAGAAAAGGCCCTGTCCCTTGCCCCCACCAAAAGCGGTTACGATGATTATCTGCTTTGAACTGGAATATATGGCAGTGTGGACTCCGGGCGCTTCCACACTGTCCTATATCCCAGAATATCAAGGCAGAAAATTATCTGAGTGTGGACTCAGATAATCCAGTTCAAAGCAGATATTGTGGGATTTTCTACCTTGATATTCTGGGTTATAGGGATGTGTTGGAGGGCCCTGGGATGACAGGAAGGAATAGCATGTAGCTTAAAAAAAAAAACAGACTGAGTTGCAAGCCATAAGTATGGAAACTCTCTAGCATTTCTACCCTCGGAAAGGATGCCAGATGTCTCCTCTTTGAAAAGGATTATCCTCATTAGTCCAGGCGAGGAGGCCTCTTTGTTGTCAGACACAACACAAGCCCAGAACTCACCCACTCTGGCTGTGCCTGGACCAGGCATGGGCAAACTTGGGCCCTCCCTCCAGCGTGATTTGGACTCCCACCATTCCTAACAGCCTCAGGCCCTTTCCTTTTCTGCTTAAGCGGCCGAGGGTGAAAAGGATGGGGCCTGAGGCTGTTAGGAATGATGGGGGTTGAAGTCTAAAACACCTGGAGGGAGGGCCCAAGTTTGCCCAGGCCTGGTCTAGAGGCATCTTACAACCCTGGAGACTTAAGGTGTGGCCGACTTTCGAGGATAGCTCGAGGGGGAAAGCTGCCCAGCTCCCTCTCCTTTTCTTTACCTGCTTTCTGTTGTTGTTGGTCTCCGGGGCCGGGCTCCTTCCTGGAGGCGCTGGCGTCCAGCTTGGCTTCCTCGGGCAAGACGAGTCGGAATGGGGGTGCCCTTCTTCGCCCACAACAAGCCAGCCTCCCTCTCTCTTGCCCTCCCTCCAGAGCCTCAGGGCGAAGTTTGCGCGAAGAAGGAGCGGAAACCCACCCGCTTGGGAAAGGGACGCGGGCGGAGGCGGTGCTGTTGTCGTCGCCGTCGCCTCGGTGCCCTTCTTCTCCCTTCGCTCCTCATCTGCCTAATTGCAGGGCGGCTTCTGCCAGGCTCAACTCGCGACTGAGCAGCAGCCAATGGACGGGAACCGGAACAGAAGGGAAGGAGGGAGGGCAAGGTGCAGCCGGCAGGAGGCAGGAAGGAGGGGGCAGGTTTCCACGCAGAGAGGGGGGGGGGCTGTCCCTGTACCTGTCTCTCTCTGCCTGGATCGACGTCGCCAGAATGTGGATTAAACTGCATTGGAGTGTGTGAGTCTGCAGCAGGTATGGGTAAACACAGGCCCCTCTTCTCTCTCACCATCCCCTCTTTCCTTCTCTCTCTCTTTCTCCCTCCCACCTTCCGTCTCTTCCACCCTTTCATTCTTTCATCCTTCCTCCTGCTTTTCCTCTCTCCCTCTTTCTCCATCCTTCCTTCCTTTTGTCTTTCTTTCCTTCCCTCTTTCTCCCTCCCTCCTTCCCTTCCACCCTCTCGTCCTTTCGTCCCTCTTTCCTTCTTCTTTCCCTCTCTTTCTTTCTCATTCCTTCTTCCTTCCTTTTTGTCTTCCCCCCCCCCTCCCTCTTTCTCCTTCCTTCCTTCTTCTTCCCTCCACTCTTTCTCCTTCCTTCCTACAATTCTTTTTGTCTTTCCTTCCTTCTATCCTTCCTCCTCCTCCTCTCCCTTCCATCCTTCCCTTCTACCCTTCCATTCTTCCTTCCCTCTTTCCATATCTCCCTCTTTCTCCTTCCATCCTCCCCTTCCTCCCTTTTGTCCCTCCTTTCTTCTCTTTTTCCTTCTTCCTTCCCTCCCTCCCTACCTTTCCTCCTTCCCTCCCTCTTTCTCCCTCCCTCCTTCCCTTCCACCCTTCCCTCCTTCCTTCCCTCTTCCCCCTTCCTTCCTTCCTTTTTGCTTTCCCTCCCCTCCCTCTTTCCTCCCTCCCTCTCTTTTTCCCTCCTTCCTTTCCACCTTTTCATCCTTCTTTCCTCTCTTCCCTTCCTTCCTTCCCCTTTCCCCTTCCTCCTTCCCTTCCACCCTTTCATCCTTCCTTCCTACCTTTTTCTCTTTCCTTTTCTCTTTCCTTCCTCTTTACCTCCCTCTTTCTCCATCCATCCTTCACTTCCACCCTTTCATCCTTCAATCCAACCCTCTTTCCTTCCACATTCCCTCTCTCCCTCTTTCTCCTTCCATCCTTCACTTCCTCCCTTTTGTCCTTCCTTTCTTCTCTCTTTTCTTCCTCATTGCCTCCCTCCCATCTCCAGGCAGCCAGTCCTCTGCACAGGAAGACCCCCAAGTTAGAAAGTTTGCCCAAGCCTGGTCTACAGTGCCACAAAACCCAGTTCAATGCAGGTTATCCACATTCTGAAATGGTCTTGTATAGAAAGGTAGATCCAGCCAGAGAGAGAGGCACGCAAGAAAAGCCTCAAACACAGAGAAACAGAGACACAGCCTCACAAAGGGGCAGGCAGATATGTTGGGCGAGTGGGCTTATTTAAAAAAGTCCCTCTCCAGAAATGTACCGCAGAGTAACTTATCAACAGAAGCGTGACCCAGCATCCGTAGCCCAAAGTTGTAAACAGAACAAAAACACACAGACCAATGTTATCTCTTCCATAGGAGGCTTTCCTTTATAGCATTATGCACGAGGTGGCTTCTCCTGGGTTCGTGGCCAGTTACCAGATGAGGACAGAGAGGCGGGGGGGAGGGGTCGCCATCCTCAGCCGGGACACTTTTAATTCCAGGATGATTCCGACGGCGAACATTCCAGGGATGGAATGTGCGGGCCTGGTGTGGGACCTTAATGAGAGTGTAGCCTTCCTGCTGGTGTACCGTGCACCCAACGCACCGGCGGGGAGTCTACCTAAGCTGCTGGAGGTGGTCGCGGAGTGGGCATTGAGGTTTCCTAAGCTTATAGTCTTGGGGACTTCAATGTCCACGCCCGATGCCCCCTCAACAGCGGCCGTGGACCTGGTGTCTACCATGGAGGCACTAGGACTCTCACTTTGTAAGACCGGTCCCACGCATCAGGCCGGGCACACCCTGGATCTGATCTTCGCCGCCGGAATTGGTGTGATCCCAGTCTCCATAACGGAGGTTCCATGGTCGGATCACAGTGTCCTGGAAGTTCGTCTGGAGGTGGCTTCCCCTCTCGGTAAGGGTGCCGAACCTATTCTGGTTCGCCCGAAGAGACTTATGGAACCCACTAGGTTCCTGAATGCTCTAAGGGAGTGGGAACTTCCCAGCGACTCAGTCGATGGGCAAGTGGATTACTGGAATGTCAGTCTTTCCACGGCTCTAGACGAGATCGCCCCCAGGCGCTCTCTCCTCCCCCGCAGAAATCGCTCGCCTTGGTTTACCGAGGAGCTACGAGCGATGAAGCGGAAGAGGAGACAGTTAGAGGACGTGTGGCGGAGTCTCCGTGACGAAGCGTCAAAATCGGCCTATAAACAGTTCAAAGAGGTTTATGAGCATGCTATCAAGGAAGCTAAAAAAGTTTACTACTCTTCCTTGATAGAGTCGGCTAGCTCACGCCCAGTGCAATTGTTTAGGATAATTCGATCTCTGACAGCAATCCCAACTGTCCCAAACGATAGGGGTTTGGCGCCAACAGCTGAGGCTTTTCAGAGCTACTTTGCCAACAAGATTTCGACTCTTCGCCGGGACATTCCGGCCACTCTTGATACAGTCCGTGAACTCGAGACTCCGCCGCCACTCGGCGGGCCCACCTTCACCCGTTTCCAATTGCTGGACGCAGCAGCTGTCGACAAGTTACTAGCTGCAGCTAGACCAACTACATGCTCCCTCGACCCGTGCCCCTCCTGGCTTGTTAGAGCATGCCGGGAGGGGCTACGAGGCCCCCTGGGCACGATCTTAAATAGCTCCCTTGAGCAAGGAGTCTTCTTAGGGGGACTGAAAGAGGCTATGGTGAGACCGCTGCTGAAGAAGCCGAATTTAGACCTTCGGCTCCCTCCAATTACCAGCCAGTTTCCAACTTGCCTTTCCTAGGCAAGGTAATTGAGAGGGCAGCAGCGGATCAGCTGCAGCGGTTCTTGGAAGACACAGCTGGACTTGATCCCTTCCAGTCCGGCTTCCGTATTGGGCACGGGACGGAGACCGTGCTTGTCGCCATTACAGACCAACTTCGCCGCCAGCTGGACCAGGGTGGATCGGCACTGCTTGTCTTGTTAGATCTGACAGCAGCTTTCGACACAGTAGACCACGCATTGCTAACCCACCGTTTAGCCGGTGCCGGGGTCGGGGGGACCGCCCTTAAATGGGTGACCTCCTTCCTCCGGGACCGGGGACAACGCGTGGAGGGGGGCGGGGAGGTCTCTGGGAGATTCCCACTTGAGTGTGGTCCCCAGGGGCCATCCTCTCCCCTTATTATTCAACGTGTATATGCCCCTGGCCCAGCTGGCCCGCGACTTTGGTCTGGAGTGTTATCAGTACGCTGATGACACCCAGCTTCTGCTGAGAATGGACGGCAGGCCGGACACCGTACCCGATTGTTTCCATCAGTGCCTAGAGGCCGTGACTGGTTGGCTGCGGGCCAGCCGGCTGAAGGTGAACCCGTCGAAGACGGAGATCTTGTGGCCTGGTCGGCCTGGACGGGATGAGTGCCGGTTGCCTACCCTGGATGGCGAACGGCTTAGCCCATCGCCTGTTGTTAAGAGCTTAGGTGTTCAGTTGGACCCCCTGCTGACTATGGAGGCCCAGGTCTCCGCGGCCAGCAGGGCGTCATTTTTCCACCTATGACAGGCTAGGCGACTGGCACCCTACCTTTCCAGGGGCAACCTTGCCACGGTGATCCAAGCGACGGTCATCTCGAGATTAGACTACTGTAACGCCCTCTACGTCGGCCTTCCCTTGGCGACAATTCGGAAACTCAAGCTGGTGCAGAATGCCGCTGCTGCTCTTGCTGGCGGGAACGCCGGTAAGGGAGCACATTACACCATCCTCCGGCAGCTGCACTGGCTACTTATTGAGTACCGAATTGCCTTCAAGGTGTTGGTACTAACCTTCAAGGCTCTACACGGCCTAGGGCCTGCGTACCTGAGGGACCGCCTTGCCCCATACATTCCCCCGAGATCACTACGCTCAGAGGAGGCTAATCTGCTCCTGATTCCATCGGCCCGCGCCTGCCACTTGTCTACAACCAGGCAAAGGGCTTTCTCTGTGGCGGCTCCGGTACTCTGGAACTCTCTCCCGGACGAAGCCCGAGCTACCACAGAGCTCATCCCGTTTCGCAGGGCCTGCAAGACCGCCTTGTTTAGACTGGCTTTTGGCTAGGCGAACAAATCGAACGTACTCATCTGTGTAAGCAGCACCCTGGTTCGGGGAATGCGATAACATGTGACATAACTAATCTCGGGACCTATGATGTTGTTGTTTTTATCTTTGTTTTATTGTACGGCGACATGGAGGCAACATGCCAGCCGAATTTTATGCTGTTATCCGCCCCGAGCCTGCAGGGAGGAGCGGAATACAAGATGGAATAAATAAATAAATAAATAAAATAATATGGTTGTACTATTTGCAAGACCAAGGTTTCCATAACACAAATAAAGTTCTTTACACTTCCTTCTGGGCTTCTTTCTCATGCAGAAAAACAGCTTCTTTGGTGTGAGCCTCTTCTCACCCCAAAGTTACACAGGAGCTTCACACAGAAGCTTTTTACACACAGCAGCCTTCACACACAATGGCCTTCAACCTGGGGCTTCTCTCACAGAAGTTTCTCATATTAGGCCTACTCACACTGAGGCCTACTAACACACTGAGGCCTACCTCACACTGAGGGCTACTTCCCACTGACACCTCTCACACTGAGGCAAACTAACACTGAGGCCTATTAACACAATGAGGCCCTTCTCGCACAAAGACCTCTCAAACTAAGACCTACTAATCTACAGGCACACCTGCTTATATTGAACAGCAGCTTTTGCTGAGTCATTGCATCCATTTAACCTTTTCAGTGCTTGATTCACATTTTTGTAATTAAAAATACCTAGTTAATTTTTTAATATTTCTGACAAGATATACTCACAGATACATAAACACACAGAAACAGAGGCCCCTTCCACACAGCTGTACAAAATCCACATTGAACTGCATTATATGGCAATGTGGACTAAAATAATTCAGTTCAAAGCAGATATTGCAGATATCTGCCTTGATATTCTGGGTTATATGGCTGTGTGGAAGGGCTCTTACTGATCTGAGGCCCCTTCCACACAGCTGTATAAAATCCACATTGAACTGCATTATATGTGGACTAAGGGCCCTTCCAGACAAGCCCTATAACCTAGGATCTAATCCCAGATTTTCAGTTTATCCCAGATTATCTGGCAGTGTGGACTGATATTATCCAGTTTAAAGCAGAAAAAACTGGGATCAGATCCTGGGATATAAAGCCTGTCTGGAAGGCCCCTCGCATAATCCAGTTCAAAGCAGATATTGTGGATTATCTGCCTTGATTTTCTCGGTTATATAGCTGTGTGGAGCTAAGTGTATTAATGCATTTACAATTATTTTAATATGATCTCTTTTTAGAAATGAATTATGAGACATAAAACATTTTACATAATGATGTATGAGAAATAATACATGTGTGAAATAAGAAACAGGTCATATATATGTATATGTGTGTGACGGAAAAGCAAAATAAATAAATAAAGCAATTCTAATAACTTTGTTCCGGATTCAAGAAGGTTGGAGCAAATCGTTACATCCACACAGACGGACAATTAATGATTAATGTGAATTGCAAGTAAATGCAATGACAATTAATTATTAATTGTTTATTAAGTACAAGTGATTCTAAGTTTGAAAACCTGACCAGGAAGCTCAAGCAACCTATATATATATATATATATATATATATATATATACAGGGTTAAACCACTGAACTGCTGAACTTGCTGACCAAAAGGTCAGCAGTTCGAATCCAGGGAGTGGGGCGAGTTCCCACTGTTAGGCCCAGCTCCTGCTAACCTAGCAGTTAAAAAACATGCAAATGTGAGTAGATCAATAGGTACCACCTCAGTGGGAAGATAACGGTGCTCCATACAATCATGCCAGCCACATGACCTTGGAGGTGTCTATGGACAACACTGGCTCTTTGGCTTAGAAATAGAGATGAGCACCAACCCCCAGAGTTGTACATGACTAGACTTAATGTCAGGGGAAATGTTGGTTTATAATGTCTAATGTGCTTGTCTTGGTGTAATTTGTCTGTATGGTTTTCTTTTGGGAATTGAATGTTTGCCTTATATGTTGGAAACTGCCCCGAGTCCTTTCGGAGAGAGAGGGTGGTACACAAATAGATTATTATTATTAGACATTTTACCACAGAACATAAAGTCTTTCTGGTTTGCATGTGGATCCTTTCACACTATACAGTAATGGTTTTATCATTCCTCAGTAATTGCCTTGGCAAGATCCTAAGACATAAGAAATAATGGGATTAATAGTTTAGAGAGGGATATTCAGAATATACAAGGAGCCAGTATGGTCCTACAACTCTAGAGACCAGGATTCAAACCCTTGTTCAGCCATAAAAACCCAGTGGGTGACCCATGGCAAGTCACACACTCACACACTCTCAGCTTCAGAAACTCCATGTGACAGGTTTGCCTTAGAGGCAGCATAAATGAGAAATGACCTCAAGGCACACAACAATTTAAAACTTACAGCCAGAGAACTGTGGTGCCTCAGTAAACTAGAAACCCCAGGTTTCCAAGGCAGCTAAAATGGAAGGCGACACTATAATTGCCTACTCATTTTATTTAAATCTCCTCTGGTTTTAATCTGGAATTGTTAAATTGTTTATATTGTTTTACTTTTTTGGTGCTCTGAAATCTCACAATAAAAGTGAAAGGTGAAGTTATTCAAATAAAGAAAGAAATGTGCCACAAGTATCTTTGTTATCATAGGTCAATGGTTCTCATCCTGTGGGTCCCCAGATATTTTGGCCTTCAACTCCCAGATATCCTGACAGCTGGTAAACTGGCTGGGATTTCTGGGAGTTGTAGGTCAAAACACCTGGGGAGCCACAGGTTGGGAACCACTGTCATAGGTAAAGGTAAAGTAAAGGTTAAAGTTTCCCCTGACATTAAGACTAGTCATGTCTGATTCTGCGGAGTGGTGCTCATCTCCATTTTTAAGCTGAAGAGCTGGCATTGTCTGTAGACACTTCAGGGCCATGTGGCCAGCATGACTACATAGAGTGCTGTTACCTTCCCTTCAAGGCAGTACCTATTGATCTGCTCACATTTGCATGTTTTCAAACTGCTGGGTTGGCAGAAGCTGGGCCTAACAGTGGGAAATCACCCCGCTCCCTGGATTTGAACTGCCAATCTTTTGGTCAGCAAGTTCAGCAGCTCAGCAGTGTAACCTGCTGTGCCACTAGGGGGGTTTCCTTTTTTATTCAGGCCCAAAAATCCATGGAATATATAGTCCTCAAATAGAGGACATATCAGATATTAAACTGATAAGAAAAGATACTACGCTTGATCTTAGCCAAAAGGCCGAGAAGCGCTACTGTAAGGCAAAAAGTTGGGGAATCCATCAATGCTCTTTCATATGCAGCACTTCTAAAAAGTATATCTTTTGTGACATTTATACCAGTAACTAAACATCAGTAAAGTATAGGCACTGAGACCCTTTTTGGTAGTAAAATTCAACGCCAGGGATCTGAAAGCCACAGTTTACAGGAAATAATTACTCTCTTAATACTAATTTTCTGTTTGTGTTCCGTTTATGGTTAGAGACCTGACATCATTCTGTTAGTTGCTTGCTCTTATGGACTTCGCTCCATTACATTAGTGGGCCTCTTTGTGTATACTCTTGGCATGATTACTACTCTTTACACTTTCTGTACTTCTATTCTATTTTGTAATATTTTCTCAGCCATTTCTCACACAAAAACCTAAATGGCATTTTGCTTGTTCGTGAAGCTTTGCTATAAATCTGAAAACAAACATTTTAGACTCACTTGTAGCAGAGCCCTTTATTACTCACTAACAAGGCTTTACCAAATTTTTATAACTGTGGAATGAGGCATGCCTACACCCATTTAAATCAACAGCCTTAGGTAAGCCAGCTTTATGCAGGATCAGATTGTTAGTTCATTTTAATTGTTCCATGCATTATTAACAAAAACCCGTTTTAACATATATTAGAAACTTATCTGTGCTTTATTGTGTCAAGTGCTGCATAAGTCCAGAAACAAAGGCACTTTGTCTAATGCTATTTCATATTATGTTGCCAAAAATAAATCAAGATAGCTAAAACTGAAGAAAAAAGTGGGGGAACCAGGAAACACAAGTCTTGTCAAAATATTATCTTTTAACATGTCAGTCCTGCCAGGAAAGCATAATAATGACCAAACTCCTATGTAAGAACTTCTAGAGGGATTTGTCTTCACATTGCTTAGTCTACCCAGGTATGGGTACCAGTTGCCATGGGCAGATTTTGGCATTTCATGGTATCAAAGTCATACTTTCTATAGCAAACTCTTATATTTTGCAGGGGTTAGAAGCACGGAATCCCAACAAAAGTGGGGAGAATTGTAAATATCTCTCTCACCCAACACACGATATTTTCAACCCAAGATAACATATCTCTAAGCATTAGTAGGTCATCCAGCACAATTCTTTGGTCAACTTATGCCAGAAGTTGACCACAGAATTGCACTGTAGGACCTAGAGACATTTAGAGAGAACATATTAATAAATTCTGTGAATAGTTAAATCTACAAAAGTCAAGTCCTCAAAGTGGAGGGCTAACTATATTGAAGATTTACAGTAGATGAAAATCACAGCATACCTATGCCTTCCTGGTGGGACAGGTACTCTCATGCTCTGACTGGTCCAACCTATCCAGCCTTACCATTAGATTCTGTTGGACTAGAAGGAAGGTAAGACAGCCAGTTAAACTTTAACTGAATAGCATACCCATCCTAGATCTTTCATCCTAGATCTTTGGTATAGTTCTGCTAGGTGGCTTGTAGCTGTGTTACTGGTAGGATAGTAAATCCACTCTTACGCCCTCATCACATTGATTCTTTTCTGTGCTTATTTATTCATTATTGATTTATTTATCACATTTATATCCTGCCCTTCTCACCCCGAAGGGAACTCAGGGCAGCTCACAACAAAGGCACAATTTGATTCCTTGAGTACATATAAAAATAAAACAACATATACTTTAAAATCACATAATTAAAACATATCACTTAAAACAATCACTTAAAATCATGCTGCTGGCATGGAATCCCCTGGAGCCTATGAAATAACATAGGATTACCTTTGATGGGGCTTCATTCCGGCAGCAAAGAAAAGCAGAGCCCAGAGAAGAAGAAGCCTGGGATGAAGCGGGACGAAGCCAGGGACAGTGGGGAAATATGACGGAAGGGATCTCACAACCACCAACGTTAAAGGCATGATGTGATGATGTGTTATGCTGCCCCATGGTTTCCCCTGCTGTCGTCCCGTCCCCCCCCCCCCCCCCGGGCTTATGGACCTCAATGTGACAAGGCCCTTAGTTTTGTTGCTGTTCTCCTGCTCCAAGCTTTATAGGACCTTTTCCAGTGCTGAAACTGATGGGATACAATTGTGCACTGAGACAGCACTCGTCCAACTCAGAGCAGCTGCAGGTGGAATGGTTATAAAACCAACACAGGGTTCACAACCCCATGGCAACAACCCCATCAACTGTCCCTGGTGCTCCTGGTTTGTGTTAGGTTATGATTCACTCTTTGGGTTCTGTTTGGGTTCCCCTGTTGGCTCTGATACTCATCCCTGGCTCTTCTTTCCCACATCATCCCAGAGTATTGTCTATGGATCAGTCTGAAAAACAAATATCCACTAGGTATTTCCAAAGGCAGCTGCTTCAAAGTAATATACCATAGAATGCCATAGTTTAAGCTTCATTAAGGTGTCAATTAATCCCAGTGATCCAGAGTGTACTGTTCTGCAAACAAGGAGGAGGAATGAAGTTAGGTGACTTCACTGTATAAAGCTTTGTTCCATAACAGCAACTAGAAAATTACTAGTCCAACATGGAAGATTGCCAGTTTCTTTGGTCTGAGGAAGAGTTCATAAACATGAGGAAGAACTCTTTTTATTTTGGAATCAGTTTGATTCAGAGGTTAAAGTTAAAAAGCAATTAGCTTCCATTCTATTGCTAGCCCTAACTGAAGTAGACACATTCAATCAATGGGGCTTACCTATGTGTTGACCCAGTATTCAATGGGTCTATTCTAGTTGACTGCGCATTGGAGGGAAGGATATTAGAGGCAAAGATGAAGTACTTTGGCCACATCATGAGAAGACAGGAAAGCTTAAAGAAGACAATGATGCTGGGGAAAATGGAAGGAAAAAGGAAGAGGGGCCTACCAAGGACAAGATGGATGGATGCTATCCTTGAAGTGACTGGCTTGACCCGGAAGGATCTGGGGATGGTGACGGCTGACAGGGAGCTCTGTCGTGGGCTGGTCCATGAGGTCATGAAGAGTCAGAAGCAACTGAATGAATAAACAAGAACAACATTCTAGTTGAAACTAGCCAATAGCATTCTGGCCTATTACTGGCATTTTGTTGTGGTGATGTTACTCTTCAATTTCAACAACTTAAGGTGAACCTATAATGGGGGGTGGAGGGTGGTGTTGCAAGATTCAAAGGGTGTTCTACCTTAGCCTTCCTCTGAGGCTAAGAGAGTGTGATTTGGCCAAGGTCACCAAGTGGGTTTCCATGACCGAATGGGGATTCAAAACCTGTTCTCCAGATTCTTAAACCACTACAGAACACTGGCTCACATATAATTGTTTACAATGCTTAGATAGTGCCCAACAACAAATTTCTCCAAAAAAACCCCTCTCAGGACAACAACAACATACAAATTTAAATAACAAAATACAATCAAATTTTAGTTTCTTGCTTTGGCAATCTCTGATGCTTCAAAGAGTGCTTAATCCCCTGCGCTAAGGAAGCAAGGGTGCAGGGATCAACACATAATTGATAAATCGCAGTAACCATAACATATAGTATTTGTAATCCCACGTGGACACAATAAGTGTCTTTTATTTAATTATATCTGACTTAAACTTACAGATAAACCCCCCCTGGGAACTACCTGACTATGTCTGCAAATAGTAATTTGTCTAAGCACCTTGTCCCAAACTTATATTTAAAAACACAACATAATAAACATGTCCTCTGTAGCAGATTTGAACTGATGTGGAGCAAAACATTTACATCAGAGGGGATTTTTAAAAAAAATGTTTGGGCTATCACAAGTATGACTCATGACCGTTTTTTAAAATTACATTGATCTTGAAACTTGGCACACGTGAAGAGCTAATAGATGTCTCTGTACAGCTAAGCACTCCACAGACATCATTTTGTGTAATCTGCCTAGGCACTTTCTTGCTATGTGGGCGTAACATATTGTGCATTATTATTTTATGATATTAATTAACGCTACTGAGATTCTACTCATGCTTGCTGGCATACATGTGTGGGTGTATCTGATAGTTATAAACAAAACCATATGGAGCAGGAAAAACAGAGGCACACCTTTGTAGAAAAATAGCATTCAAGGCCATGGGAAATTTTTTACAAGGGAAAACGATGTGTTTTGCCAACACAAATTGGTAGGAGTGAAAACCTCATGTAGTAGTTGGCAAGAGGAACTATAAAGAGGACTATTTGTCTGTGTGAGTGGTGTTCCATCTGTTTTCAAAGAATGGATGTCAGTTGTTTGACAACTGTTGTGCTCTGAGGTGGGTGCAACTCATCATGACATGTACCCTGTTGTGCCTCTGCAAATTGCTCCTTTTAATCTCACACAAAAGGCCAAATGAAGCCATTCACTGCTTTGGGTTGAGATGGAGAGGTCTTTCTTTTACCTTTTAGAATACTCTCTAAATTGATGAGTAGAAAACACTGCCAAACATTGTTGTGCCACTCTTTAAAATTGGTACATCCTTGCTCCTATCTGATGCTTTTTGCATGGCAGGGAGAGCATTTGACATTGCCTCAAACTAGATTTGTAGACAAGTGGGATTCGATATATAAGCAAACTGCTTATGCATGCTTTCTTCCTCTGAAATCCCATGTCTATTAAAAAAAACAACTTCTGATTTAGTAATATTTCCCCAAAGACCTTCGCAACATTGCTCCTCTCCTGCTCCTTGCAATAATTCCTAGATTCCTCTAGCCCAGCATTTCTAAACATGGGGGTTGGGACCCCTGGGGGGAGGGGGGTTGCAAGGGGGTTACAGAGGGATTGCCAAAGACCATCAGAAAACATATATTTCTGATCGTCTTAAGGAACCTCTTTGGCAAAGAAGGCTGAGGATCTCTCTCTCTCTACCTGTCCTTCTCTTCCTTTTTGTATAGAGATAAATCCTCCCACCCAAAGCCCTCCTCCACTGTAATTGACTGGCTTCTTAACCAGCCTTTCAGCCAAGGAGAGGGCTGTTTCTGAGAGTCTAAGAGGGGAGGGGAGAGCAGGTGTGCTTGCCGCATGGCAGCGTGGTGCACATGTGCAGGCAAGGGAGAGTATGTGAGGCTGAAGGGAGGCTCATGCCAGCAGGTCCTTTCATGACATGGGGGTTCTGTTTGGGAAGTTTGACCCAATTCTATCATTGGTGGAGTTTAGAATGCTCTTTGATTGTAGATGAACTATAAATCCTAGCAACTACAACTTCTAAATGTCAAGGTCCAGCATTGTTTGAGTCCACAGTATTCTCTGAATGTAGGTGAACTGCAACTCCAAAACTCAAGGTCAATGCCCAACCAAACTCTTCCAGTATTTTCTCTTGGTCATGGGAGTTCTATGTGCCAAGTTTGGTTCAATTGGTGGAGTTCAGAATGCTCTTTGATTGTAGGTGAACTATAAATTGCAGCAACTACAACTCCCAAATAGCAAAATCAATCCCCTCCCCACCCCACCAGTATTCAAATTTGGGTGCCAAATTTTGTCCAGTGAATGAAAATACATCCTGCATATCAGATATTTACATTACAATTCATAACAGTAGCAAACTTACAGTTATAAAGTAGATATGAAAATAATTTTATGGTTGGGGGTCACCACAACATAAGGAATTGTATTAAGGGGTCACAGCATTAGGAAGGTCGAGAAACACCTGTTATCTGTAATAATAATATTTCTAAGCTTGGATCCCTTAAGTGTCAATAAACAGAAAAGCAAACTATAGGAGTAAGACAACTGTAAAGTTATTTATTTGTTTAGTTATTTGTCACGTTTCTATACCGCCCCTCTCAGCCCGAAGGCGACTCGGGACAGTTTACACAGGCAGTCTCTGCCCTCAATACAACACAGCAACAAGTCAACCCCCCCCCAAACATACAGTATAATAACAATTTAACAATTAAAAACATACAATTGCAGCCTCAGCATCATGTTGAAATCAGTTTCCATCATTAGGCCGAAAATATTACATAATGCAGCTGAAGGCAATGCATGCTTGAATTCAACCTCTGCCTTATTTCCAAGGCCAGTTCAGAATGAGTTTGGTCATGTATATTCATCAATCTGTCAATTTCAAACACCATCAATTTGAGGTTTTATATCACCACCTCAGGCACAATCCATTTACAATGAAAATACATTTCGATGCAAGGCATCAGAGCTGTTCACACAAAGGTCAAGATGATAAAGTGATGCTGCTGCATTCAGCTTTGAGCCTAAACAGCAGTGATGCTTAGTTGTATGATACCATCTGTCACTTGATAGCTGTAATTGTTCCCTTCATAAACATGTTTGTTGAATGAATTGGGTTATGGAAGTGATAGAAGCACATGTCTCCATGAGCCATTTGCAGTTTGCAGGCACCAAGCAGGAGTTATTAATTGTTAAGAAATTATGGGTCTACTTAACCAACATCTTAGATCAATTTTGTCCTGTGAAAAGAAGCTATTTATTGTGGGGAGCCTTTAGCTGTGTGTGTGTATATATATATATATATATATATATATATATATATGTATATGTGTGTGTGTGTGTGTGTGTGTGTGTGTGTGTGTAATAGGGAACTTTGTTTCCTATCAAGGATTGGATTTTTATTATATTTTTTGGGGAATACAGGCAGTCGCCAAGTTACAAACAAGGTAGGTTCTGTAGGTTTGTTCCTAAGTTGAATTTGTTTGTAAGTTGGAACAGGTACATTTTAAAGTGGAAACCCAGCCAAAGCTTTGGATAGTATAGGGAAGGACTAACATCCCTGTGAGATTTATTTTGCTGTCTGAGCCCCTGCTCAAGAAGATTGCAGCTCTTTTTCTATCACTGTGACAATTGGATGTCTGGTTGTGGAAATAAGGATTGGTGTATGTATGTATGTATGTATGTATGTATTTATTTATTTATTTTATATTCCACTCTTCTCACCCCAAAGGGGACTCAGAGCAGATTACAGTACACATACTTGCAGACAATCCCTGCAGTTCAACATATATAGACATATTTAGACATATATAGACCAACATAGATGAACAGAGGCAAACTTCTGGCCACCAGGGGGAGCTGACGCACTCCTAAGCTCTCTCAGTGTTTTCTAGTGTCCCTTGTTGTTCTTCCGCAATCCTCAGCCATTCCTGGAGTTCTTTATGGCCTCATATATCAGTCAAAATTTGCCTCCCCACTTAATGTGGTACCTTTATCTCCTACTTGACAAATGAACTGTCTTTCGGGCTGCAAAGGTCGACAGCAGGCTACACTTAAGGTCGAGCACCCACCTCGACCCGAGCAGGCCTCGAACTTATGACCTACTGGTCAGAGAGATCTTATGCAGCTGACACTTAGCCAGCTGCGCCACTTCCCGGTGCTGATAAAGCTTCAGTGGAGACACCTTTTCCCCATGATGATTCTTCTAGAAGTGCACTTCCCTCCTAGGGGTAGATTTTTCTCATTTCCTATTGTCTCACCCCCATTCTTATCTATGGTCAGGTTTTGTGACTTGGGGACTGCCTGTATTATTTTGGGGACTGCTTAGTGATCAGTACGGAGCCGAAACTAAGGATGTGGAACACCCCCTTTCTTCTCTTTCTTTTCACCGCTCTGGAAGCTGCCAGGTTGCTCTTGTCAGAGGTCTGAATTGCCTACATGCTTTTGAAATTTAGGTGGGGGGCTGCAACTTTGGATATGCAGCAGCTGTAGACTTACAACACAAAAACTGTGCAATGCAGTGGTCCTCATTTCCCACCCTGTTCATTATGATAGCCTCATTTAGAAACTTCACATCATGCCCTGTGCCCTGGAAATGTTTCTGTACTAATCCTAGATGAGTGTGCAGGGAGACAGCATCAGGGGATGACTGCAGGAGAAGTAGTTCAGGACTCAAAAGGCCATCCATGGCGAGGAGGACAAATGCTTAAAAGGGAGCCATTCACATATACTGTGGCTGAAAACTTCTGGTGAGAGAGAATTAGCTGTCTGCAAGGATGTCACCCAGGGGATGCCCGGATGCTTTGATGTTTACCATCCTTGTGGGAGACTTCTCTCATGTTCCTGCATGGGGAGCTGGAGCTGACAGAGGGAGCTCATCTGCACTCTCCTCGGATTCAAACCTCCAACCTGTTGGTCTTCAGTCCTGCCAGCACAAGGGTTTAACCCATTTGTGCCACCGGGGTTCCCTCCGAGTATGATGACCTTCCAAGTGTAGTGTCTTGGTGGTGGATACATAGGTAACTGTGGAGCCCTGTTATTGACCCACATATTCTTCAACAGTGAGGGCATTGGTTTCCAAGTAGAAGGTGGTTGGCTTGACGTGCCTTCCTCTTGGCACGTTTCTCCCTTTCGTTCTCCATGTGTGCCTCTTCAAATTCCACAGCACTGCTGGTCACAGCTGATCTCCAGTTAAGAGTGCTTCAATATTTGATCTAGCCTAAGGATTGAATTCTGACAAATATAGGTTCTGAGGCTGAACCTTGGCTAAAATGAAACCCTATATCCTCAAGATTGTGCTCAATGTAATGTAAGTAAAAGGAAAAGGTTTTCACCTGACATTAAGTCAAGTCGTGTCCGACAGAGGGTTGGTGCTCTCTCAATTTCTAAGCCGAAGAGCCGGCATTGTCCGTAGACACCTCCAAGGTCATGTGGCTGGCATGACTGCATGGAGCGCCTTAATTGTACATTACATTTTGTACAATGTAATGCACAAAAGGAGAAAAAACCTCTGGGTCTACTTGACCGCCTTTCTTGCAATAGTCAAATTACAAAGTGTTACAGGTTAAGCATTCCTTATCAGGAATCGTGAAACCTGAAATGTTCCAAAATCCACACTTATCTGCATAAGCCAAGCTGAGATGGTGACACTTCTGCTTTGCAATGGTTCAATGTACCCAAACAAAAATTCTTTAAAAATACTGTGTATAAAATTACCTTCAGGCTATTTGCATGGAATATATGAAACATGAATGACACAGGTATATGACCAAACATAGGTATTCCAAAAACTTTGGGGGTGGGGGGGTACACAAGGAAATCCAAACCAGTTCTGGTCCCAAGCATTTTGGAGAAGAGATATCTAACCTGAAAGCCTTCACCTTTAAGCGTGAAGGCCCCATCTGTCCCCCTTGGGCTGTCATGCAGCGCCCCCTAGTGGCATTAGGGCTTTACAACACTAACTAGGGGTTAATGTACTGTGAAGACTTTCATGGCTGGAATCACTGGGTTGTTGTAGGTTTTTCGGGCTGTATGACCATGTTCTCGAAGCAGTCTCTCCTGACGTTTCACCTGCATAAATAGCAGGCATCTTCAGAGGTTGTGAGGTCCAAAAAGGAAACATTTTTACCATTTTGTATATGGGAGACCACTTGAGCATCCACAGGTTCGGGTCTCCAATTCTGGAAACAAATATCAGTGGATACCGGTGGCCCAGGACACACAGTCTGACCACAACCTGGTAATAGTAGGGGGAGAACAATGTACAGGGCATGCCCCTTCCTTTTTCAAATGTCTGGATGAATCTCCCCTTATGAACCACAGAGAATAAGATCCTCTGGGGAGGCTCTGCTCTCAGTCCCGTCTTTCCCACAGGTGCGACTGGTGGGGACAATAGACAGGGCCTTCGCAGTGGTGGCACCTCGGATGTGGAACTCCCTCCCCAGCAAAATTGGATCAGTCCCCTACTACCTAGCCTTCAGAATGAAAGCAAAAAACTTGGCTTTGGGATCAGGCTTTTGGAGAAGAGTGCAATGCAATAACAAATTTGGAATATGTTCAATGACTATGGAGAAGCTTGGACTACGATTATGGAGGTGCGATTTTAGTATAGAATGAATTGTTTTTAAATGCTTAATGTGTATTACTTTTAATTTAGTTTAATTTTAACTTAATGTTATTGGAATTGCATGTGTTTTAATGGCATTGCTTTATTTATTTGTCATATTGTGGATTAAACCGCCTAGCTGCTGAACTTGCTGATTGAAAGGTCACCGGTTCGAATCTGGGGAGTGGGGTGAACTTCTGCTGTTAGGCCCAGCTTCTGTCAATCTAGCAGTTGGAAAACAAGCAAATGTGAGTAGATCAATAGGTACCACTCCAGCGGGAAGGTAATGACACACCATGCAGCCATGCCGGCCACATGACCTTTGATGTGTCTATGGACAACGTCGGCTCTTTGGCTCAGAAATGGAGATGAGCACCACCCCCCAGAGTCAGACATGACTTGACTTAATGCCAGGGGAAAACCTTTACCTTTTATCACAAGCGAACTGAGGGTACAGTTGTAATATATTTAAGAAACACAAAAGTTTAAAAACTTGGCATTATCCTAAATGTCCTTTCCCAGTAGCTGGCCACTTGGAGTGCCTTTGGTGTTGCGATAAGAATGTCCTCCATTGTGCATGTGTTAGGGCTCAGACTGCATTGTAATAGGTGGTCTGTGGTTTGCTCTTCTCCACACTTGCATGTTGCGGATTCCACTTTGTGGCCCCATTTCTTAAGGTTGACTCTGTATCTCGTGGTGCCAGAGCGCAGCCTGTTCAGCACCTTCCAAGTTGCCCAGTCTTCTGTGTGCCCGGGGTGGGGGAGTCTCTCTTCGGTATCAGCCATGGCTTGAGGCAAGGCCTTAAGCAGAGGGGGAGGGGGGTTAAAAATTCAACCCTGCCCTGAAATGTGTGTGTCAGAAACCTGGTTTGCTCATAAATTGGTTAACCCAGAGGTCCTCAAATTAAGATCTGAGGACTGGATACGGCCCTTCAAAGTCATTTACTTGGCCCTCATTCAGGGTCAGCCTAAGTCTGAAACGACTTGAAAGCACACAACAACAACAGCAACACTATCTCATCAGCCAAAAGCAGGCCCACACTTCCCATTGAAATACTAATAAGTTATATGTGTTAAAATTGTTCTTCATGTTAATTATTGTATTGCTCTTATGTGTGTGTGTGTGGGGGGGTGTTGCACTACAAATAAGATATGTGCAGTGTGCATAGGAATTCATTAATGCTTTTTTTCAAATTATAATCCGGGCCTCCAACAGTTTGAGGAATTGTGACCTGGCCCTTTGTTTAAAAACTTTGAGAACCCCTGAGTTAACCAGTTAAAATTCAAGAGTAAACCAGGTTTCAGGGGGTGGGGTTGAACCCTTTCAGGGGGGTTTGAACCCTTAACCCGCTTTGAACCCCCCTCCCCGCGTGCTACAGCCCAGGATTGATGTTCCCGGTTTTAGCCTGCCACTTTTGGACTCATGCTTGCTGAGGCAATTGAATAATTTCCTATATGCAAGCCGCCTTGAGTCTCCTTCGGGTTAGAGAAAGGCGAGGTATAAATAGAGCAAAGAAATAAATAAAAGCATGACCGTAAGCCCACTAGACATGACCCAGCACTGTGTCAGATGGTGCCTTTGCTTCCAGGCGTGATCTGCGTGGCGAGGAGAAAAGGGGAAGGTTCTCTTGGTTTCCTGCCACGCCAAGACAGGAAAGAAGGGGAGAAATGGCGCAGCAAGCCAGCCCCCGTCTTCTCCTGGCAAGAGGGGCATCTGGCTTTGGTGGTGGATTTGTTTTGTTTTGAAGCGGGGCTGATGCGGGGAGCTGTCCTCCTTGCCCGGGTCCTCCTGCCGGCGAGCGACGCTGTGGGCTGCCTCCTTGCTCCCGGGCCGGACTCCGGCAGAAGGAGACGGAGAAGGAGGAGAAGGGACGGCGGGGCCGGATTCAGCGCCATCCTTCCGCGCCTGCGGACCTCTTTGGCCGGGACAGGTAGGCCACTCTCTCCCGCAAGCCCAGCTCTCAAGGGCCCCCCACTATCCCCTCTTCCTCGCCCCAGGGACCCCGGTTTATCCAGTGCGCACTGGTGCCCCAATGACATCCTCCTCCTCTTCTCCGGCCTCCTGCCTTTCCAGGCACCCCCCCCCCCCCAAAAAACCAAAAACAACCCCCAAAGCCTCCTCTGCATCATCCCAGTCCTCCCATTGCTCCAAATGACCTCAAAAACCCAAAAGCCTCGTCTGCATTCCCTTCTTCCCATTGCGCCTCACAAAAAAAAAACCCCATCTCCCTTGAGTGCCACTCAACCCACCTCCACAGCTCCTGTCTCTCCTTCAGAAAGGAAAAGAGGGGAACTAAGAAGCTTCATCACACACGCACACACACGCACACACACACACACACCACACAGATAGTTTCTCAAGTCGCTCCTGACACGAAAAAAAAAATCATACTTGGACAATGAGGGATCGCCTAATACAATATTGAAGTGCCACTTAGCATGTGAAGAATAGCTTTCAGTCATGTCATTAAGATACAAGGATGGGAAGTCTCCCCCACCCCAGGCATGTAGCGGAGGGGGGGGGGGCCCTAAGGGGGCTTCAGCCGAAATTCTCAGCTTGGTCCGCGAGAAGGCCTTACTGGTACATTATTTAAACTGTTACGTTTATTCATATCATGATCTGATCACCATGCTCATTATATCCCACATTCATGGGGTTATTGGGATAACAATACAAAAGGTTTGGTAGGGTAGACCCTCTTCCACCCAGTCTCAGCCCCCCCCCCCGCAAACCAAACTCAGCCCCCCCCAAATCAAAATCCTGGCTACGGCCCTGCACCCCATAATGTTCTCCTGTCTCAGCTTTCAGTATATTTGAATAGATATAGATAGATCAGCACTTAGAACACACATACATACATAGATAGATAGATTAGATATGGATATATGTTTGTACAGATGTGTGTATATAATTTTTGACCAGCTTTCCCTTCTTCAATCCAGAGTAAGAGGATAGCCTCGGTTATTCCATCGATTTATGACCCTCTCCTCCAGTTAACCTTCCCTCCTAATAGACCAGGTATGGGCAAACTTGGGCCTTTCCTCCAAGTGTTTTGAACTCCAACTCCCACCACTCCTAACAGCCTCAGGCCCCTAACTTTTCCCCCTCAACCACTTAGGAAAGGGCCTGAGGCTGTTAGGAATGTATTGCCGAAGGCTTTCATGGATAGAATTACTGGGTAGTTGCAGGTTTTTTCGGGCTGTATGGCCATGTTCTAGAAGCATTCTCTCCTGATGTTTTGCCTGTATCTGTGGCAGGCATCCTCAGAGGTTGTGAGGTCATACTCCTCACAACCTCTGAGGATGCCTGCCATAGATGCAGGTGAAACGCCAGGAGAGAATGCTTCAAAATTGTGTCCAAACAGCCCAAGAAACCTACAAAAACAACCTGCTGTTAGGAACGGTGGGATTTGAAGTCCAAAGCACCTGGAGGACCCAAGTTTGCCCATGCCTGTGATAGACCCTCTTCCCACTCCTATAGGGCATCACCCCCTCTCCCAAATTCACCTTTAACATTCCTTTAGTCTGCCGTTTAACTTATATATTTTAAATATTTTTCCCTGAGCTGTTCTGGACTTCATAGGAAAGCCTATTTATACCCAGCCTATTTATACCCAGAAAGATGCCAACCCTGATCGTGGCCCCCAGTTAACCTTCTCTCCCATAAGACTCCCCCTTCTCAGCCCTTAGGACTGTGCTTCTCAACCTTCCTAATGCTGCGACCCCTTAATACAATTCCTCATGTGGTGGTGACCCCCTAACCATAAAATTATTTTCATTGCTTCTTCATAACTGTAATTTTGCTACTGTTCTGAATTGTCATGTAAACATTGGATGTGCAGGATGTATTTTCATTCACTGGACCAAATTTGGCAGAAATACCCCATAGCGCCCAAATTTGAGTACTGGTGGGGTTGTTTTTGTCATTTGGGAGTTGTAGTTGCTGGGACTGATAGTACACCTACTATCAAAGAGCATTCTGAACTCCACCAACGATGGAATTGAACCTGTCTTGGCATACAGAACTCCCATGGTCAACAGAAAATACCGGAAGGGTTAGGTGGGCATTGACCTTGAGTTTTGGAGTTGTAGTTCACCTGCATCCAGAGAGTACTGTGGACTCAAACAATGATGGATCTGGACCAAACTTGGCACAAATACTCAATATGCCCAATTGTGAACACTGGTGGAGTTTGGGGAAAATAAACCTTGACATTTGGGTGTTGTAGTTGCTGGGATTTATAATCCATTTACTATCCAAGACTATTTGAGAGAAGGTTGAGAAGGGTGGGGTACAAGTATTCAAAATAAATAAATAAATAAATAATAAATATTCTGAACGTCACCAACGATAGAATTGAGCCATACTTCCTACACAGAACCCCATGACCAACAGAAAATACTGTGTTTTCTGATGGTCTTTGGTGACCCCTCTGACACCCTCTCTCACCCCCCCCCCTGGGGACCCGACCTCCAGGTTGAGAAACACTGACTTAGGACAAGATTCCCTCTCTATTTACCCTCCAGGATTCATTCTGACCCTTTATTCTGATTATTTGGCTATTGATTCTGGGTATTTGTCCTCCACCTTTCCCCAGCTCATGGGGATATGAGTTTTCATACATTCTTCCCTGCCGCCTTTCAGGGATTGCCTCTGTAGGTCATCATCGTCATTGCTTTATTACAGATATTTTAATGGCATCTCTCCTGTTGTTTCACCTGTAAGTCAGTGTACTGAGTACACACACACAGTCAGCCAATGCCAAATTTCGTGCAAGTACTGATGAATCACTACCTCACCTATTCTCTGGGCCGTAATTCTCCATGAGCCTCTCTCCATTTGCTGGAGTAAACACATTTTCAGGATAAATGCTCTTTTTCCAGACTAGACATGAAAGAGAGTGTCACATCACATCTAAAGAGAGCCAAGAGGAGACATGATGACCATGTATAAATATGTGAGGAGTAGTCATAGGGAGGAAGGAGCAGGCTTGTTTTCTGCTACCCCGGAGACGTGGAGCAATGGCTTCAAACTACAAGAAAGGAGATTCCATCTGAACATGAGGAAGAGCTTCCTAACTGTGAGAGCTGTTCAGCAGTGGAACTCTCTGCCCCAGAGTCTGGTGGAGGCTCCTTCTTTGGAGGCTTTTAAGAAGAGGCTGGATGGCCATCTGTCAGGGGTGATTTGAATGTGATTTTCCTGCTTCTTAGCGGGGGGTTGGACTGGGTAGCCCACAAGGTCTCTTCCAACTCTATGATTCTATGATTCTAAAGGGCTATGCCAGTGAAGAGCATCCTTCCTTTCTCCCTCTCTTCCATGGTTCAAGCTCCCTTTGCTTGCCTGCCTGCTTTCCTGTTTGTTTGCTTGCTTGCTTGCTTCTGACCTACCTATTGACACAAGGTCTCTTTTTCATCCTTCTTTTCTTCCTACCTTAGGTGGTACTTGAACTCTTTACATGTTTTTTTTACTAAGGATATATTCAATCTGCATGAAATAGAAACATGTTTTGCATTTTTCTTCATTCCAATTTGCATATTTCTACAAATTGAAGATTGTTTTCTGGATGGCTGCTTGTATTCAGCAGTTTGCTGTAGATTATACTAATAGGCAGAAGTTGGGAAGAAGCCGATATAGCAGTAGCTAAATTGGCAAAGGGTTAACTTTGGTCCTCCAGGTGTTTTGGACTTCAACTCACACAATTCCCAACAGCCTCTGACCCACAGCTTAAGTGGCTGAGGGGGGAAAACAAAAGGGCCCAAGGCTGTTAGGAATTGTGGGAGTTGAAGCTTGCCCATGCCTGGGTTAATGGATCAGAGCTTTAAGAAAATACTTTAATTATGAAAGGGGAAACATCAGGTTTGTACTTATCTTCTTAAGTCATTATGGGATTTTTGCAGCTCTAGTAGTGGTTCAGTTACAATGGCTTAAGGTGTGATGAGCAAGGGTGCAGCTACACTGTAGAATTAATGCAGTTTGACACCACTTTAAATGCTATAGCTCAATACAATGGAATCTTGGGAGTTGAGGTTTTCCAAAGCCTTTAGCCTTCTGTGTCAAAGAATGCTGGCACCCCACCAAGCTACAAATATCATTGTAATTCTGCAGTGTGGATGCAGCCACAGAGTTCTGAATTGGATTTAGTTTAAAACAATCCAAGATTTTTATTTAATGGTTCGAAAACACAATCTGATGTGCTCCATGCATTTAATGGTCTTTGGTTTTATAATGTGCAGTCCTACTAACACCATATGGAGCAGCGGGTTAAACTGCTAAGCTGCTGAACTTGCTGAGTGGGAGGTCAGCGTTCATATCCAGGGAGTGAGGTGAGCTCCCTTCTGTTAGCCCCAGCTTCTGTCAACCTAGCATTCCGAAAAAATGCAAATGTGAGTAGATCAATTGGTACCTCTCCGGTGGGAAGGTAACGGCACTCCATGCAATCATGCCGGCCACATGACCTTGGAGGCATCTACGGACAATGCCAGCTCTTTGGCTTAGAAATGGAGATGAGCACCAACCCCCAGAGTCAGACATGAATAGACTTAATGTCAAGGGGAAATCTTTACCTTTACCAGCACCATCTTTAGCTATGAAGATAGAAGCTAGGAATGTGTGGTCTTGTGTTAGAGTCATAATAGAAACAAGAATGATTAAAACCTGGTGTCCTCCTGATCCTTTGGGATCATGACATTTAGAATTTGGGGAGGGGGGCAGAGGTCAGGTTGGGGAAGCCATCATGAGAGAGCTTGATGTCCTTGTGACACAAAAGGTGAAAACAACAACAAATAGAATGGTGCAATAGTTTCCCCTGAAGAACAGTGTGGAAAAGGCCATTTAATTGATTTCTTCAGTGAAAAAGTGTTTTAATGGCAGCAAAATATTTTGGTATATGTGTTTTTATGTATTTTTCAGGTTGAGGACACTTGAAATGCAAACGAGGACCCATCTGTTTTTATCTATCTACAGTGCACCATATATTTTAGTTGTTTCAGATAATACATGTTTCAGTTAGCACTTTGGTGTTTTCTTTCTTTTTCTTCAAATGCTTGTTCTCTCCCTTGAGTTTCAGAATCAGTGAAATGTGTCTATATAAACAGAAACATTCACACAAATATGCAGAAACATATTACATTGGTTTGTTAGAAACTTGTCAGCTTATCAGTGGTGTTTTCTGTACCAGCCAGGTGATTTCACTTGCATTCTAGTATATGAGCAAAATGCCACCAGGGCTATAGCTGTATAATGGTTATGCTATCAATAATAGATAGTACTTTAAAGTAGGAAAACCAAATGGAATACCATTCAGTGGAATCAATGCCCAATATATTGTAACAACTATAGACCCATTTCCAACCTCCCCTTTCTGGGCAAAGTTCGGGAGCGGGTGGTTGCCTCGCAGCTCCAGGGCTTCCTCGATGACACCGATTATCTGGACCGTTCGCAGTCTGGCTTCAGGCCTGTGCACAGTACCGAGACGGCTTTGGTCGCCTTGTTGGATGACCTCCGCAGAGAGCTGGACAGGGGGAGTGTGACTCTGCTCGTTCTCTTAGACATCTCAGCGGCTTTCGATACCGTCGACCACGGTATCCTTCTGGGGAGACTCGCCGGGTTGGGACTTGGGGGCACGGTTGTTCTGTGGCTCTGACCCTTCCTGGAGGGTCGTTCCCAGTCGGTGAAGCTGGGGGATTCATGCTCGGCTCCCTGGCCTTTGACCTGTGGGGTCCCGCAGGGATCTATTTTATCCCCCATGCTATTTAACATATACATGAAACCGCTGGGCGAGGTCATCTGGAGATTTGGAGTATGCTGCCATCTCTACGCAGATGACACCCAACTCCACTACTCCTTTCCACCAGACTCCAAGGAAGTCCCTTGTATATTGGACCAGTGCCTGGCCGCTGTGACGGTGTGGATGAGGAGGAACAAGCTGAGGATCAATCCCGATAAGACAGAGGCCCTCCAGGTCAGTCGCTCATCTGATCGGGGCATTGGTTGGCAACCTGTGCTGGACGGGGTTACACTCCCCCTGAAGTCACAGGTCCACAGTTTGGGGGTTCTCTTAGACTCAGCACTGATGCTTGATGCTCAGGTGTCGGCGGTGACTGGGAGAGCCTTTGCACAGTTAAAACTTGTGTGCCAACTGCGATCATACCTCGTGAAGTCTGACTTGACTATGGTGGTCCATGCCTTGGTTACCTCTAGACTGTATTACTACAATGCGCTCTACGTGGGGCTTCCCTTGAAGACGGCCCGGAAACTTCAGCTTGTCCAACGCTCAGCTGCCAGATTAATAACCGGGGCTGGTTACAGGGAGCGGTCAACTCCCCTGTTTAAAGAGCTCCACTGGCTGCCGTTTATTTTCTGGGCCCAATTCAAGGTGCAGGTGATCACCTATAAAGCCCTAAACAGTTTGGGACCCGCCTACCTTTGCGACTGGCTCTCCCCCCATGAACCAGCTCGAGCCCTTCGCTCCTCAGGGGAGGCCCTCCTTTCGCCTCCACCAGTTTCACAGACTCGGTTTGTGAATACGAGGGAGAAAGCTTTCTCCTCTGTGGCCCCCCGAATTTGGAACTCCCTTCCGGGAGAGATCAGGAATGCTCCATCACTGGAAGCCTTTAAGGGTCAACTGAAAACCTGGTTTTTCTGCATAGCCTTTGGAGACTAGATCCTTCAACGCCCATTTTTTTTGGATTTCCTTCCCCTTTGCGACTCTTCACGTTGTGGCCCTACTCCATTTATCTCCCCCAGTTTTTAAACATTTTTAAAAAACATACATGTACATGTGGCCCGCCCTTTCGTCTTCCTTTTCTCCTTCTGTTTTAGATATATTTGTTAGATGTATTCATTTACTGTGTTTATTGTTTTTATTGTGTTTATTGTTTTTGATGTCTGATTTTTGTGATTTGTGGTTTGGGCATGGCCCCATGTAAGCTGCTCCGAGTCCCCTTTGGGGAGAGGGAAGCGGCTTATAAATAAAGTTTATTGTTGTTGTTATTATTATTATTATAATTATATATTGCAATAAGAGATGTTCAGGCATTTGAAAATGGCGATAAGTATGTGGTCTCCTAATTAGGCATTAAGTTTACCTGAGCCATTTTTGATGCCAAAATAAAATCAATTGCAATAGAAAATAGGGTTATTATTTACTGTGGAACTGGCAAATTGCAACTCATCTTTCCAAGACAACTAATCCAATGTAGTTTTCAGTTCTAATTTTTGTTATAGACCAGGGCTGTCCAACTGGCGGCCCGGGGGCCGTACACGGCCCCCCAGCCTGTTGGACACGGCCACCGCTATGCCCCCGGCCACCGCTATGCCCCCGGCCGCCATTTTTTAAAAAAAAAAATTGAAAATTTTTTAAATGGCGGCCGGGGAGGGGAGGCGGTGCAGGGAGGAGGAAGTGAGCCAGCTCCTCCTCCCTGCACCGCCCTCTTTTTCCCTCTCTCGCCGGCGCCGATGCAAACCGCTTTGCATCGGCGCCGACGAGAGAGGGACAAGGGGCGGTGCAGGGAGGAGGAAGAGAGCTAGCTCCTCCTCCCTGCACCGCCCTCTTCTTCCCTCTCTCTCCGGCGCCGATGCCTTGGAAGGGAGGGGGGTCCCCCGCGGCGCCTCCCTCCCTTCCAAGGCATCACGGCAGCGGCGAAAACTCCCCCATCAGCCTGGATGGCTCGTGGGGGCAGCGAGCGCCGCTTCTCGCTTCCCCCGCCAGCCATCCAGGCTGGCGGGAGAGCGCCAGCCCCGCTTCCCTCTGCTCAGAGGGACACGGAGCCGGGCGAAAACCTCTCCGAAGCCTGGAAGGCTGGCGGGGAAGCGAGCGGCGCTTCTCGCTTCCCCACCAGCCATCCAGGCTTGCGGGAGGGCTTCCTGGGTGACGTTAGGCTGGGTGACGCCAGGCGCCACCCAGCCTAACGTCACCCAGGGAAACCCTCCTGAAAATGGGTGGGCTGCGCAGGAGGCCGGCCACGCCCCCGGGAGCGGCCACGCCCCCCGCTCACTGACCACCTGCGGCCCCCCAGGTGATCAGTGACACTTCTTCCGGCCCTTGGGCCAGAAGAAGTTGGACAGCACTGTTATAGACAACAGAGGACCCTTCCACAGAGCCATATAACCCAGAATATCAAGGCAGATAATCCAGAATATCTGCTTTGAACTGGGCTATCTGAATCCACACTGCCATATAATCAAGGGCCCATCCAGATAGTGCCTTTATCTCAGGAGCTTCTGCGGCAAACAGGAGGGTGGCCAGATGCCATTCTCTGTAAACCCAAAAGTAATAGCAACAAAAGGCAAAAAAGTGAGATTTTCAGGTTTGGGAATATCGCGGTTTTAGCCAAATATCCGGATCTTTGCATGTCTGTATGTCAATGCAGTCAAAAATCATGGGATTTTAAAAATCTGGGTTTGTTCCCAGGTTTTAGATGCTTGTTCCTGATTGGTCAGTTCCTAAAAAGAAGGTGAGGGACCGACTTGTCCCCCGAGATCACCAGGATGCTAATTTGTTAGAGATACCCTCGCTTGACATCTACTCTGATTGGTCGCCCTCCCGGCTGGAACGTTCCTAAAAAACTTATTTGTTTAAGCAGGCCTTCGGTGAGTAGGTCCTGCCCATGTTCCGCTTTTTAGCCGCTGTCCTGGGGTGTCACGCTGAACTGTACCTGGGGGTTTTGTATTTTGCTGTTTTAACTGTTTAATTGTCTTAGATGTTTTATCGCATTGCTTGTGTGTAGTTGTACCTTCGGTTCCTGTGAGCCGCCGCGAGCCTCAGGGAGTCGGCGATAGAAACCCGCATGGCAAAAACATGGCTTGTGTGCAAGAAACGTCATGTGGAGGGCACATTTTCTCTGGCCAGGACAAAGTTGTGGCCTCATAGTCAGTGTTGTATGCATACATCTTTTAATAAGAAGAGCAATCAGGGACAGCCATGGATAATCCAGGAACATCACCCTGTTGTTCTGTGCCACTAGTACACTACTAAACCTGTCTGGACTGATGGCCAGACAGCCTGTAAAAAGTGACAATAATTACAAAGTACTGTTCTTAGCTTGAACGCATGTGTTCCTGTTCCACTGTGTAGTGCTGACTTGGACAGAAGTAGTCCTACCCCCAAAACTTTGTTTGTGTGGCAGATACTTTATGAAACATGCGGAGGGCACCGGTTCTCTGGCCTGCACATAAAATGAAACTTTTGCAGATATTCACATCCGCATATCTGCACATCTGAACCTCCAGGGGTTTTTTTACTACCTACTACAGGCTAAAGGAGGGACATTGAAGTGCTAGAGAGGAATGTAAATAGTACTGAGAGCCAAGGTCATACAGGTGGCTAATAGGCAAAGCCACCGATAACCCAGAAACAGGACCCTGTTGTTGGATGCCACAAGTACACAACCAAATCTGTCTAGACAGATGGCCAGGCTGTAAAATAGTAGATAATGACAAAGTTCTGTTCCTGGCGGAAAAGTGTGTGTTCCTATTTATGTATTGCTGACTTAGGCATTAGTGGTCATATCCCATGAGGTTTGTTTGTGTGGGAGATAGTTCATGAAATGTCTGGAGGGCAGAAGAACATAACTTTTGCGGTTATTTTTATATCCGAATCCCATCCCATGTGATTTTTTTAAAAAAACTGACGGTTTCCAGTGGAAGTTCTGCGGCAGCTATCTTGGGAGCCTCTAAATCTCAGAACAAAGCATCAAGTCTGGACAATGGAGGTAGCAATCCCGGGAAGTCTGGAGATTTTTTTGCCCCTCACTAAAACTGGTGATTAAGTACTATCTGGAACTGCCCCAAGTTCAATGTGGATTTTATACAGCTGTATGGAAATGGCCAGAGTCTACATTTTGTCTTCCTGTAAATTCAGAGATGAGTGAGCCACCTTGAAAACTAGCAATCTCCAAGTTACAAACAAGATAGGTTTTATAGGTTTGTTCTTAAGTTGAATGTAAGTCAGAACAGATACATTTTAGTGTAACTCCACACACACACACACACACACACACACACACACATACACTTTGGGTAGCATAGGGAAGGGTTCACACCCATGAGATGCTCATTTTGCTGTCTATGCCCCTGTTCAGAAGATTTCTCCTCACTTTCTTTTCCTGTAATAATTGGATTTTGAAAAAAGGACTTGTTGTGGGAACAAGGATGATGATTAAGCTTCAGTTGCGACTGCCCCCACCCCCAAATGATAATTCTTTCAGGGATGATTTTCCCTTCCTGGGGTAGATTTCTCTCACTTCCTGTTGTCCCACTCTTCACTATGAGTCATTTGTAACTCAGGGACTCAGGGACTGCCTTTATAGCCTTCAGTTATGTTTTGCTTGCTGGCCATGTAATTGTTTGGAATCTTATTGGTCTAGCATTAGTGAACTCTATTTTCAGTTTCTGCGTTTTGAATTAGTGAAGAGCATTATTGAGGGGGAGAAGACCAATAATACCCTAAAGTCAACCAGATCTTGTCTGTTCTTGGAAGTTAAGAATTGTTATTCTGCTTAATATTTGCTTGGAAGACTTCCAATGAATACCATTGGCCTTAGGCTCTATTTCAGAGGAACTGAAAACTTATTCTTTGGGGGGGGTGTGCCTGATTTATTTTCATGTCAGGATCAACTTGAGAAACTACAAGTAGCTTCTGATGTGAGATAATTGGCCGTCTGCAAGGACATTGCCCAGGAAATGCCCAGATGTTTTGATGTTTTACCATCCTTGTGGGAGGCTACTCTCATGTCCCTACATGGGGAGCTGGAGCTGACAGAGGGAGCTCATCCGTGCTCTCCCCAGATTTGAGCCTGTGACCTGTCAGTCTTCAGTGCTGCTGGCACAAGGGTTTAACCTATTGTGCCACTGGAGGTTCCTGGTGAAACCCTGTGAATTTCATAAGTTTACTACAAGCTGGCAGATGGCTTGGGACTTCATCAGCTGGAGCTGGGGGAAGTGGGGGAAAGGATCTTCCTGTATGTACAACCATCTTTGTCTAGAGAATCATCTTCTTTGTGTGGCATTCAGTTTTATCACCTCTCACCTCAACCATCTACTTAGAGAAAACACAAGGCATCATTTTTAAGTCATCACTTCCATGGGCTACTTTCACTTTAAATCCTGTTTCTCTAGAGGAGACCCAAGGCACTGCTGTTAAGACAGACTCCACTTCTGGGATACTTTATTTTCCTGCTCAGTGTCTATACTTTAGAGGAGACTCAAGACAAACATCATTTCTGTGGGTTCCTTTACTTTCCCTCTCAATCCTGTTACTCCAGAGGAGACACAAGGCACCGTTCTAACTTCCTATAATTGGTTTTTTAAAAAGGAACAAAAAGTTGAAAAGATGGTGCAATTTCAAAAGCCTATGAAGGAGAAAATACCTTAGGATTGCAGTAATTAAAAAATTACTGTTCCAGGCTCACGCAGAACAATTTTTATAAAAGAAGCGGAGTATATTAGACCATCCATAGTAACACCAATTCTGAAACGATTCAGAGAACCCGACAGATCCCATCCCATGTGTTTTTAAGTGCTTTCTCTCATTTCCACGCACACCAGGAACTCAGAAGAGTATTTATCCCTGGCTTCAGTTCTCTGCTGTTTCTCCACACATTTGACACAGTTCACTGACAAATCACCATGGATGACAGCCGGAAGTCTGTCTGCGTCATATGATGGGCTCTGTGGTACTTTGTCTATGAACTGTTTTAGAAGTGTGTGGAAAGGGGGGAATGACTTGCATGTGATGAAGTCTTTGAACTTGGATACACCCACACACACATTCTGTAAGGAGCAAAGTAAGGCTATCATACAGTTAGTTGTTATATATATTTGATGTCTTTAATAAAGGAGAGCACTGTTTTTAATACCTCTTGGAAACTTTAGCAGATACAGAGAACAGCTGTTGCTGGGCATAGAAAGTGTGAGGGATTGAAAAGATTTTAGCAACCATTAGAAATTGAGATAAACATCATCAATAGGAATAGTTTTAACCTCACTCTCTTATATCAAGTACTTCTATCTTAAATCCTATTTTATGAAGAGGATTTGTTTGCATATTTGAAACGGACTGCCTAATTGTTGTTCAGACTCTTTCAAAGCCTCCCTCTGCAGATGGGAAAGATTTCTTTTTGATCTGTTGCAATGAGAGGTTAGTTTTATCCTTGGCACCCATGGTTTAAAAATTAGTCTGCAAATCTGATTGCATTAATTACTATATGGTTAAACCTTTCACCATATGGCTATTTTGTCCACCTTTGGACCTCTTGTTCTTGGCCACAGCAGGTTTTGAGAAATTCATTGCACATTTCAAAAGGAAACCAATTTAGAACCTGTCATTGAAAAGTACTACTTGATTTTGAAGTCATTTCCCATTTGTTTCAGCATCTGCTCCATATGGTTGTAATCTCTGTACATTAATAAGGCCTTTCTGCTATGACTTCTAAATCCCCACAGTTTTCAATCCTTACTGGGGTTTTTTCAGTCCTACTATATCAAACATATTTCATATAACATAAAAGGGGCAAAAGTATGATAGCTGGGACCCTACGCTAGTAGAAGGGACCCTACGCTGGTTTTGTAACACTGGTCAGAATTAATGAGGGCAACACGTGCGCAAAATAGTGCAGCGAGTGAGAGACGCAGGTGTGACAGAGTCCTAGCAAGGTAGTTTGCCAGAAAGAGAGGGGGATAGAAAGGGGGGGGCAACAAACAGCCAAACATAGTGCTTAAGGCTATCTGGATATCGTATGCAAACGTTACATTACTTCACTCTTATCCTGTGCCACCTGAGTTAAATTACTTCAGTTCTATCCTGCCACAGCCACTTCTCTCACTCGCACCACTGTCTCGCGCACCTATTTCCTTCCTTAATTCACAGTCGTGTTGCGCAACTAGCATAGCGTTGGGTTCCAGCTATCATACTTTTGCCCACAAAAGGTGTATTTACACTGAAGAATACACTACATTGTAGTTTGACACTGTTTCAATTGCCATGGTTCAATATTATGGAATCATGGAAGTTGTTGTTTTGCAATGTCTTTTGCCTTCTCTGTCAAAGAATGCTGGTGCACCACCAAATTGCAACTTCCATGGTTCCATAGCACTGAGTCATGACACAGTTTGAAGTTGATTTGCAGACCATAGTTATGGGAACAAATATTTTGTACAGTTCATCATAGAATCATGTTTAAAACTAGCAAAGAGGACAATGCTGTGAAGGGAGTGCTCTTTACTGATTTGCCATCAGCATTTTGCATGTAGCAAGTGTTAATTTTGCACCAGACAGAGGTACTTGAAAGCAATTATCAAATGCAACTTAAATGCATAGGGAGCTCTAAAGGTTAGTTACGTAGTTGGTATCATCCACAAACATCGCTTTTATGAATAAGTTTTGTAATTTTATCTTTTTCTTGAGGATGCTGGCTCAAGAAGGTTTGCTTGGCTGTATGTTACTGCTTGGCATCCCTCTCCCAATACAAAGTAGACCGCTTTCCGGACCTTGGTTATGAAACATGTTGGAATTTTGGGTTAAAATATATTTTTGATTATTTTTCAATTACAGTACGATCCTACCCCATCCGTGGACTCAATATCAAGTTTTACTTCCAAAAAAATATTCCCTCCATCTTGAAGCGTTTGGGCCGGGGAGGGGGGCTATCTCAGTTCTCCAGTGGTATTTTATGTCACAATTATGTCCCAAGTGTAGTCAACATATAGGTTTTACAATTATCCACAGTTTTAGGTATCAATGGGGAGTGGGGAGGTTAGAACGTATCCCCCAAGAATTCAAGGCTTGTACTCTGTTGTTGAACAGAGGTGAGTGAAAGGTACAAAATCTGTTCAAAGAAGTCATTGATATTTTGTTTGAAATTTCCTTAACATGTCATACCTTCACATCTTCCATGTTAGATTGACATTAACCCATGTTTGTGTACATATTGCCATTGCGAAAGTATTCTGAGTCGCATTAAGGGTATAATTTGAAGGGCTTTTCTGTTGAATACCTAGTGATGTTTATTGTATATTAATTGGTTGCAGAATGTTTGGCACTTCAAACCTGTGCAAACGAACTGTAATTTATAGCCAAGCTGGAGACTGCAGGAGAAAGAGCCAGCAAAAACATGGAAGACAGGTGAGCTTCAAAGAGTTTGAAATGCAAATGCTTTTCCTGTTGAAAATACAGGAAGCTATAGGCTTATAAGTTCATTTTCCATTTTAAAGGTGTTTAAACCAGTCACCTAACTGAGGGTAGCTAGTGCTTTCAATCATTGGAATCCTGCTACCTTTCCAGCCTATACATCTCAATTTCCCGTTGTTCCAACAGAGCCATTCAAATGCTTCTGTTGGAAGGACAAGAGATTGAGGGAAGGTGAATTGGAAAGAAGAGGAATTTGGTGAGAAGATTGACAGACTGGAAAGGGTTTTAAAATCTGTCTGGCTCTCTTAGAAGCACAAAAGATTGAAGAAGGTGAATTGGGTGGAAAAGATGAGGAGCATAGAGATTGATGAACTGAAAGCGGTTTTAAAATCTGTTTGTGGCATTCTGGTGACAAGGTGGGGAAGAAAGTGGCAGACGGATATTGTTGGCAGGAGTCTGTAGCATGAATGTTTTGGGGTGGGTGTTGCAATGTTTGTAGTTTTTCACTTTCATAGGGGGTCTGCCCCTCTAACCATCACACATGTGTGGGGCCAGCTGTAGTTCTTGGATGCATGCATGGTTTTAACAAAGCATCTGTTCCTAAATTATGTAAGATACTTATTATTATTATTATTATTTCAAATATTTATACCCCGCCCTTCTCTATCCCGTGTGTGTGTGTGTGTGTGTGTGTGTGTGTGACTCAGGGTGGCTTACTCCTGCAAGAGAAAGGGAGGCTTCACACTAACCTTTCTTAGTGACATATACTGTGCTATGGCACAGTAACCAATTTTCTCAGGCTGGATCTACATCGCCCTATATCTCAGTATCTGATCCCAGATTATCTGCTTTGAACTGGATTATATGAGGTTCTTCTACACATGCCAAAAACTCATAAGTAACAGGTATAAAAGTGGAGGGGGAATAGCTAAACAACATTTAGACAAAGTGTCAGTGGAATTGGGTTAACAGTTTAAAAGTACGTATTAAAAAGGTGTGCTTAAAACCCGATTGCACCCCAAAACCATGCACCTTCGCATGACTGAATATTCCTGCAACCATGCAAAATACATGATTTCCTTCTCCTCACCCTTTGTGGACTGCTCCAGTGCACATGCGTGTTTTAAACAGCTGATTGGGCTGTTATAAAATGGAGCCACAGACACACAGGTGGCTCAAGAGAAACATAATTGGAAAGCAGTTAGAACTCTCTGAAACCATTCCTTTCTTTTGATTTTTATAACATTTAAAAGGGCTTGAAATTAGAGTTGGGTGAGGAGAGAGAATAAGAAATCTGCTTGTGTGAAAATTAAGATATTTGCATGTGTGCATATGAGGTCCAGTACATTTTGGAGATTTTTTAAAAAAAAAACCCTTCCTTTGGATATCCCCCATCTGCCCTCCATCATGATCCACTTCAAAGGACGGTGAGAGGATGGCAGGGGAGTATTTTCCAGGATGAACAGGTCTGTGTGTGGATCTGCTGTCAAGTCTCGGGTTTTTTGCCCCAATTTGAAAACCTGCATTTTGGTGCTGTCTGGAAACACAAAAATAGCTAAGGTATATAATAAGCAGTCATAGACAGTGTTATATCAAAATATATAATATTGGAAACACCCTGGAAACACCCTGATCCTACACTGCCAGATAATCTCAGATAAGCAGATACTCTGGGATCAGATTGTGGAATATAGGGCAGTGTAGATCCAGCCCAGGCATGTAGCTTCCAGCCTTATTATTTTCTTCATGGAATTAAAACAAACCAATTGATTAGTATTTCTCCCCTGCCTAAAAGTTACTCTGTATGTATAGTAGACCCACAAATAAAAACACTCCAGCTGTACTTCATAACAAGGAAAATCAGCCCGTTTAGCAAGCTTTGAAAATGTTGATTTGTTATATGTTTGATTTCTATACTTGTTTCATATACCTATACACCCAGAGTCACACAAACATTTCTTGGACCAAAAAGAGTCCCTAGTGGAAAACTCTAAGCAGCCCTGTGATAGAGGACCTAGGAACATATTAATCAAATTTGTGAACAATCAAATTCACAAATGCGAAACTTACAAACGTGGAGGGACACTTGTAAATCTTTGTTTTATGGTTTTTCCTGTGTGAAAGGAAATTACCCCGGAACACTGTAAAATATTAATATGACATTACTCTAAATCCAAAGCGGATATATTTGTACCTCACCTTTCCCTACAAATATAATGTAAATAATGTACAGATGTACATAATGTACTTGTACATATAATGGCGCAGATTTCTGATCTGAAATCCTAAAGAGAAGAATTATGATTTTAGAAGTTTCCATCTTTGAGATTGCTGTCTTTTGAATGCCAGATATTGCATCCCTGTTCTGTTTCTCTTGACTCTCTCATAGGTGAAAGATGACATAGTTTCCAGGAAGATGTAGGTGTCTTCTTGACATCCTGGTTACCATGACTCCCAGCAGAGGACTGTGGGGAAAGAAGTGGGAATTCCTCCCATCCCCATAAAAACTACTAACAGCCATGTCTGGGTAGAGTTTAAACAAGGTATGAAAAATCCAAAAAAATTATTTTACTTTCTCACATTTTCCCTCTGAAATCTATCAAAGAGCCTAATGAAAAAGTGCATACAGGCAATTAAATTGTCCAAGAATATTGTAGGTCAAGCCCTTACCCAAGGGTTGGGGGGTGGGGGGTATAAGGTGCAAACTCTCCTCCTGATTTTTTTCAGGTTACAAAAACCTAGTTTACTCATGAATTTTAACTGATTACACAAATTTTGATAATTTATTCACACTATCATTACTAACAATTGCATCAATTTACATTGCAATAACAGCAATGCTGACATAGGGGAAGTGACCAAGCTTGGACGTCGCAGATGTCAAATCAACATTTTCAGTGCAAAAACAACATAATCCACCGAAACTGACATCAGATTCGCACTCCCCAGGTTAAAATCCATAGGAAAAGCTTAAGTTTAAATACATGTTATGATGTTTCCAGGTATATAACAACTATGATAATTTGTACTTGCTTTAGCAAATTGTATTTTAATTTCCTCCAAAAGATCAAAGATATATTTAATTTAATTTCCTCCAAAAGAAAAAGATCTAAAAATGTAATATTTGTGGGACATAGATCCTGATTTTTAAATATTCCAATTTAAAGTGAAAATCGTATTTGTATAAGAGATTTTTCAAAATGATGTATCTCTGATTTTAATCAACATTTTGGTGAAATTTGAATACAATTATAGATTTTATTATGTAATTTTATTTGATTTTTTTACTCCACGTAATTTTTAAAAAATATTTTGAAATATAAAAACAACTGAAAGTAGTCACGTTACTGCTCTCTTGCTCTTCCCCAATCCAGAGCTTTCTCTTCTTCCTCCTCCTACTGGGGTTTAAAATGAAGGCATGAAACCAACTGCGGGTTATTCCAAACATAGCTGTTTGTGCAATTGTCTGCTAGCTTGAGTTGCTGTTCTGAGACTTAAAGCCTTGTTAGTTGATGTTTCCTTTCATCCACCTGATTCCAGATGACGCCTAAACATGTATCAAAGCAACTGAATGTTTTTGAGTTCATGACAAAAAAGAAAAAGCCAAATATTGAAGACCAAGAAGGCAGCCGTTTGAGAACCATTTCTGCAGCTGGTACTGATGAAGACCCCAGAACATGCACACCTGAATTGCAGTTGAAAACTGAGGAAAATGTGGAAACAGAGGTGTCTACCACTGGTTCATCTAAGCCAAACCCTGACAAAGAAACCATAAAACAGGAGCAAAGACAAGGGAAAAAAAATAAACTTCTTCCAATTGTGGAAATTATTGTCCATTATGGCCAAAAAGAACTGGAGATCTTTGACACAGCAAGATTAGTGGTGGAGTCTGTAGGTGGAGAAGTTAGGAATTCTCAAATCCGTTCAAGGCAGGTAACTTCACCAACACTAATTGAATATTCTAGACTAAATGTGTACATTTCTGCACTTTTTCTGTAGCCAGCTTCAAGTAAGGTTGACAAGGCACAGGGAAGTAGTTCAGTAACTGCAAAGTGCACAGAACTTTACAATGAATGCCTTCAGGAACTCTCTCTCGGCATTACTTCGCGAACGAAGATTCAGGAAGGACTCATCCACGCTTTTTACAAGTGCGTTGATGACTAAAAAGGCCAATCTGAGATAGGCAAGTTAGGTTGCAGAAAGCGCAGCAGAAAGTCTCCTTGGGTGATGTTGTTTCCAAGTTGCGGTTCTTTCTGTGTTGTCGTTTCTCTTCGAGACCCATTCAGTGCGTCTTCTCGAAAGAGGCCACAGCATTGTGGATAGTGCTTCTCCATGCCTCCCGATGTGAGGCCAGGGTGGACCATTGTTGGTGATCAATCTGGCCGAGCCTGAGATGTTGTTTCAGGGAGTCCTTATATCTCTTTTTGGTGGCGCTTCTCTTGCGCTGACCCGTGGCGAGTTCACCATAGAGTAGTATCTTTGGGAGGCGGTGGTTCTCCATCCTAGAGATGTGCCCTGCCCAGCACAGCTGTGTTCTCAATAGCATGGCCTCAAAGCTGGTGATTCCTCCTTGCTCAAGGACAGCAACATTCATCACATAGTCGGTCCAGTGTATATTTAGGATTGTGCGAAGACAGCGCTGATGAAAGCGCTCGAAGAGTCGTAGGTGTTGGCGATAGGTGCCCCATGTTTCAGACCCATAGAGGAGAATGGACAGTATGATAGCTCTGTACACACTGATTTTGGTGCTTTGTCTCAGGTGCTTGTTGCTCCAGACTTTTTTGTGAAGCCTTCCGAATACACTATATGCCTTTGATAATCTGTGATCTATCTCTTTGTCAATCTTGGCATCTGAAGAGATGATGCTTCCCAGGTAGGTGAACTGCTGAACGGACTTAAGCACAGATGTGCCTATGCTGACGTGAGAATGATGGTGTTCTTCCTGTGGTGCGGGCTGGTAGAGGACTTCCGTTTTCTTCAGGCTGACTTCCAGCCCAAACAGCTCTGCAGCTGTTGCAAAGCAGGATGTGAGGCGCTGCAGGGCTGCTTCTGAATGGGCGACAAGGGCAGCATCGTCAGCAAAAAGCAGCTCACAGACTAGATAGTTTAGAGTCTTAATGTGAGCCCTCAGACGGCTTAAGTTAAACAAGCTACCATCAGTACAATAGCATATATATATGCCGTCATCTTCTTGTAGGTCTGCCGTAGCCCTTTGGAGCATCATGCTGAAGAAGATTGTAAATAGGGTTGGTGCAAGAACACAACCTTGTTTCACTTCATTAGTTATTAGAAAAAGCTCCGAGAGAGCATCGCCATATCTGACTTGACCGTGCTGGCCCTCATGTAACAGGATAATCATTTTGAGGAATTTGGGGGGACATCCTAGACGTTCCAGGATCTGCCACAGACCTTTTCTGCTCACAGTGTCGAAGGCTTTGGTGAAGTCGACAAATGTTACATAGAGTCCTTTGTTCTGCTCTCTACATTTCTCTTGCAGTTGTCTAAGGGCAAAAACCATATCTGTGGTGCTCCTATTAGCTCTGAAGCCGCATTGGCTTTCCGGGAAAAGTTCTTCTGCAATAGCCGGAACTAATCTGTTCAGGAGTATCCTTGCAAGGATTTTTCCAGCAATGGAGAGCAGTGTTATACCTCGATAGTTTGAGCAATCGGATTTTGTTCCCTTTTTCTTATACAGGGTGATGATAACTGCATCTCGGAGATCTGATGGCAGTTCACCTTTTTCCCAGCAACTCACAAGGAGCTTGTGGAATTTAGCATGCAGTACATGACCTCCCTGTTTCCAAGCTTCAGGAACTAACACACTGATAAAAAAAGTTTGACTTGTGATGTAGAAAATGGAAAAAGATCACACCTGAAAAAACACAATTGAATGCACTGGAAGCATATGTTGTTTGTGATGAACAGGGTTTTTTTTCCTGAAAGTGAAGAAGCTTCTTCAGATTTCTGCAACATTGCCAGTTTTAACTGCTACAAATGAAAGGTTGTTTTCAACTCTTAAGTGTTTGAAAACATACATAAGAAGCACAATGGGGCAAGAAAGACTGGACTTGCATTCTTGAGTGTCCACTGAAATTTATCGATGGAACCTGATTTCTGTCAAAGTGTACTGACACGATTTTCTAGCGTTTCTAGCTGAAATCATATTTTGTTATAACCATTACGACTTGAGACTGGGCTGCGGCCCGCCTGTCACCAGCCTGGAGGACCTACTGCCGTCAATGGCCCTGGACCGGGGATCACTACCAACGCTGGAGGCTCTGAGGCCAGTCCTCCTCCCCACTGCCCTGAGGGCGGGCCTGGAGGCCATGGATGGCCGTTGGCTGCCGCGGGGCATGGCCCGGGACGCGGTGGGAGGATTGGCAAACGGAGGCGGAGTCGAGGGCGGGGCCGGGCACGGGGCCGGAAGAAATTTCGACCCTGCTCTGCAACACCTCCTCCTACAGTTGCTAACTTACGGAGGGCGACCCTCAACGCCTTTGGCACCGCACAGATCTCACAACCTTCCTCTGGCCCCCTGGAGCGAGGGAGGTTTGCATCGCCTGTACCTGGGGCACCCAGAGGGTTCCGCCCTAGGACCTTCTGGAAGACCAATCCCAGGCGTCGGGTTCCCCGGTTGGTGGACCCCCAACCCAGGAGGCTCGATAAACCGATGATGGGAAGACCAGAGCCACAGGCTTGTGGTGACCACCACCGTATGGAACTCGAGACTCTAAGGACGCTGCTGAACTTGTGGGATCCTCCTAGGCTTCCCTCGTTTGATGGCCGAGCCTGAAAGCTCGACCTGGATAGCTCTGACCCTCGTGATCATGAGCCTGGCCCCCCTTCCCTGTTAGATGTAGTCACCCCCTTTTGATGTTGTTTGTTTTGTATGTATCCCATGTATTTTCATGTCAAACTGTAAACCGCTCCGAGCCCTCGGGGAGTGGGGGTATAGTAAGTTTGAACATAATAATAATAATTAAATTACCAATTAAGAGTTATTTTCAGTTTTTATTAAACTTGAAACTTTGTAGCTAAAATAGAAATTTGATTTAATTAAGTCTAGATAAAAATATAGAATTAGTCATAGACTTTCAATTTTTGTGTTATGGACCTACTCTTCATGATTCTCCAAAAAAAAAAAAAAAAGTCCACACACACACACTTTTTTCTGGCTACAAGCCTGGTGTAGCTATTCTTTTAGTCACCATCTGTTGCCCTTTTATTGTTTTTCTCAATACTAATGTAATATGAGCAATTAAAACTGATAACATATTCCCTCTTTGCCTCTTCGCTGCTGCTCCACTTGTTCACTTTTCCTTCACTTCTCCCATGAAATTGTGTTATGAAACATCTGCAAGCTTTTGATGAGAGGAGATGAAACTGTATTTTATTTTTCAAGCTTCACAATATTGTTTTCCCTCCTTGCATTTTAGGACTTCTACAGGGTGTTGACATTATGGGGACTTGTTGTAGCTGTCCATGCAAAGACAGGGTTCCGGATAATCACCCCACCAAATTTAAGGTATTACATTAGCGATCATTAGTTGAATGAAGACACACAAAACTTCATGCCATCAAGGCATTAAAGAAGTTTAAGACCACTTATCTTCAGCTTGCACTTTTTTTGCCCCTTAGGTTTGATAGTTCAGTGTACATATACATTGTTTCATGCACAAAATTATTGCATAAAATTCCTTTTAGGCTATGTATATAAGGTGTTAATGAAACATAAACAATAGGCAATACAGGTATTCCAAAATCCAAAACACTTCTGATCTCAAACATTTTGGATATCCTTGCTGTGGTTGTTTTTTTAAATTTTGTTACAAAAAAAGGTTGCTTATTTCTTTGTCAGCTTTTGGGCAGTTGGTCGTAGGGAAGTTTACAGTACGTCTATTTCCCAAATGCAGTTAAAGCATTAAAGGCAAATGCATGTGCCATAAATCTTTGTTGCCAGTAGACGTGACCTGGGATCTTTTCATAGAGTGGACTATTGAGTCTCAAATGGTATCATATCAATACATTATCCCAGTCATTAAAGGCTGGCATGTAGCCAGGGGGGGGGGGCTAAGGGGGCTTCAGCCCCCCCAAATTATCAGGATGGTCCGCGAGAAGGCCTTACTGGTACATTATTTAAACTGTTATGTTTATTCATATCATGATCTGATCACCATGCACAATATATACCACATTAATGGGGTTATTGGGATAACAATACAAAAGGTTTGCTAGGGTAGACCCTCTTCCACCCAGTCTCAGCCCCCCCAACCAAACTCAGCCCCCCCCAATCAAAATCCTGGCTACGGCCCTGATTAAAGGCATCCTTTAATGTAGAGATGTCCAGTTTTTTGGCTTCCCTGGGCCACACTGGAAGAAGAAGAATTGTCTTGGGCCACACACCGCTATAAAACTGAAACCACACATGCATACAAATAGTGAGAATGTACTGCGCCTGGCAACACTATGCTTAGTACAGAATACATGCTTGAATTATTTTTCACAATTTTATGCGACATTGCAAGGGAGTAATCTTACTCTTTATTTATTAGTTAATTTTAACAGTTTTTTTGTTTCTTCTGGCTAAATTGGTTTTAATTATAATGCGAATTATGGATAACACTCCAATATTTGTAGACATAACATACTCTAATGATTCCATTCTGTTCCATTGGTGTATACAAAGTTCGTGCTTGGGAATCGCACAATTGAGGTACCAAAAAAAATCTCATAATATTTTAAGTAAGTTTACAGTTTTACATTGGGCCACATTCATAGTCTTCCTGGACTGTATGCAGCCCATGGGACATTGTTATTATTATATTGTTATTTTTATCCTGCTTTTCTCCCATGGTTGAAACTCAAAGTGGGGTACAAAGTTAAAAGCAGCAAAAATAAACAACATGAAATTCTACAAAATATAATAAACTAAATAAAGAAATAACACACCATATATACCATATTTAAAATCAATTAATAAATTAAGATGTAAATCATTAAAGTGCATGCTTTAAAGGCTTTCAGTATTTAAAAAGACCAAGAGTCAAGGAAGGAATGCTGAAGCTGTGTACTTTCCTAAACAAAAACAATTTGCCAGTATCTGATTTTGTACAGTATCTGGTCTGTGTACTAATATGCTATTTGGCGTAATGCCTGGAGCTCCAGATGGTGGTTTTTGCTATCCCTACAGGTGACAAATGTTGATGATGAAGGCAACGAATTGGGCTCAGGGATTATGGAGTTGACCCAGAGGGAGCTTGTTTTGCACACGCACAAACGTGATGCCGTTCGGTGGCCGTACCTCTGCTTACGTCGATATGGCTATGATTCCAGTCTTTTTTCTTTCGAGAGTGGACGTCGCTGCCTGACTGGACAGGGTACGTTGATTTCTCAACAGGGACAAAGTATTCAGACTGCAGATAGTTGTGATATTAGGATAACAAGCCATTTTCACATATGATTATTGTGTAGAAATAGTATCTTAGTATGATATCAAGGATAAACTTACATTACTGATTTCAAATAAGTGTTAGTATAAGAGCAGTTGTCCCAAAACAGGCCAAAGAAGCACAATAGTCAAATGTCTATGAGACTCTCACTGGCAGGATATCTGTTCGACAACATCTTTCTAGTTGTGTCTTACAGCAGCTGGTTTTCATAGAGAATGTTAATTCTGGATATCACATTTAGCCAGTACATCGACGTTTTTGATAACATTTTCTTTTAAATGCAGATATTTGTGGCTGTGTTAAGTCTTATGACATTGATATCTCTGATGCTGTAGGTTATGAAACCAGTAGTCTTTCAGGTGCACTGATAGCCTGAGAGCAGGTATGAGACTTTTTTGGTCAACATGTCCCATTTCACTATTGAATTATAATCAATTTTTAAATTCAGGATGTCTTGAATAGATGAAGCAGCCCACTTTTGGTATTAGGAAGGTGACATGTCAAAAGAGGAGACAAGCTTTCTTTCTAGGTTAGATAAAGATAATCTAAAACAAGGGCGTATAATCTATATCTTAAGATGCACCTATACTATATAATTAATGCAGCTTGACACTACTTTTACTGCCATGGTTCAGTGTCATGGGATCATGGGAGTTGTGGTTTCCTTAGGTCTTTAGCCTTTTATCCCAAAGAGTGCTGGTGGCTCCTCAAACTACAGCTCCCATTGCATTGAATCTGACAGTGGTGTCAAACTGCATTAATTCGACAGAGTAGATGCACCCTGAGATATTGTTGGACTGCAGCTATCATCAGCCCTAGTCAGGGTAGAAAATTAAGACAGACTATGTGAGTTGTAGTCCTTTAATACTTAAAGATACATGTGTTCCATAACACATAAATTGGGGAACACACTAGTTGCACATTAGTTATCAAGTCAGATGCTCTTAGGAAGTTAATGAAATGTATCTCAGTACATCAATTCATTCAGAAGCACATTGTCTTCTGAACATGGGTTCCAATTTTTAGCTGTAACAGGTGATATCAGGCAACAGATACATCTCCCATGAATTTATTTAATTTCTTTAATCCCCCCAGTCATTGAAGGCATTCTTTAATGCAGAGATGTCCAATTTTTTGGTTTCCCTGGGCCGCACTGGAAGAAGAGGAATTATCTTGAGCCACACAATGCTGTAAAACTGAAATCTTTTTCTATAGAGTGGGAAAAATTCACTTTGGAACCAATCAATTTCAGACACACAGTACTTATTAATTTATGGATATGGTAGTTTATTTATAACAAAGATAGTTAAGAAAAAAACAGATGTAGTAGAAATTAAAGGGGAAGTATATTTTATGTCACAGAAACCACAGTCCTTGTATTTCTTGATACGACAGACCAGATAACCCAAGAAACATGAGTGAGTGTCTTGTTGAGGTATGCTATACAGTTGAGCATCCCTTACCCAGCAATCTAAAGTCCACAATCCTCCAAAACTGTCCACATGGGAAGCTAAGATAGTGACACTTTTGCTTTCTGGTGGTTCAGTGCACACAAACTTTGTTTCATGTACAACATTATTAGAAATATTGTGTATAAAATTACATTCAGACTATGTGTACAAGGTTTGTATGAAGCATAAATGAATTTGAGTTAAGACTTGGCTCCTTGTCTATATATAGAAATATAATATTCTAAAATCCCCCAAAATCTGAAATCTAAAACATTTCTTGTCCCAAGCATTTTGGGAGATGGATAAATGCAGATCTGGTACGAATGATAATTAATTAAACAATTAATTTCAGTGTCTGTTTTAGAAAGAGCCAGTAGAATTAATATGTGCTTTACATTAATATTCTTTTTAATGTAATGTAATGCCATATTTTGTATGGGAAGAGAAAGCAGGAAAATCATACATGTATGTGTGCATGTTTCTTGTTGACTCTCCATTTTGCAAGACATTGTTTTCTCAAAGAGAGCATTAATATCTCACAAATTGTGTGCCCATCATCTTGATGCAAAAATCACTCTCAAAACAGAAACAATAATAACCATGGCTATAACATAGGCTTTCATATTAAGGTGGATATATGTTGTCTGTATAAGCTTCCTCCACTTCACTCAGCTAGATTTCCTATCTTTGTTTTTCTGGTGACCTTGTTGCACAGAGATCTTTTTCTTGAATGCACTTTTAGATGAGGGAAGATAGGTAGAAATGGAGCAGTGTGTGTGTGATCTGGCTTTCAAAAAGAAAAAGAAAACATCAGCAAGAACATTTTTCTTCAGAATAGCAACTGTTGTTGCCATGTCCTTTTCCTCGTTGCTATGGGAGTTTTGTGCGTACTTTGTGCGTGCCTGAGCCCGATTGGTTTGTTCAGCATACTCAGGCAATTGATTGAAATATTTTACAGGATGGAGGGTTGCTGTTGCCGTTGAATAAGCAATCAAACTGATGTATTATCTCTCCCCCTGAAGAACCCGTTTCAGTTCATGTAAATCAATAAAAAGATTGTTGAGTCTCACAGGAAGGGATCAGGCCCTTATATTTTGCTGACAGATGCGATGGGAGATTGCCTGTTTTTTCCCCTTGTGCCTTTTCCCTACTGTTGTGGGATTTCTCTATATTTCTTATTCTGTCTTGTCCTTTAATCTGCTAGACTTATTAAATGGTTGTTTACTTTTAAAATGCACCTATCTCCCCCTTTCCTTCCTTCTCCCCAATCTCTCCCCTTCCCCTTATGTTTTCCTTTTTTTGACAATGGCTAGATCTACATTGCAGTATAATGCAGTTTGGAACTGCATTATATGGCAGTGTAGATCCCTCTTAATATGTCAGGAGTAGAGGGGAAAGTGAAGGATGGAAATGTTGAGAAAATTAAGTTTGAATTATTTGTTCAGAAATTATTTCAGATGGAAAAGTCCCAATAGCATAACAGTAATGGTAAAATGTGCCTTTTGATCAATTATTGATTGTTCTTTGCTTGTGACAAGAAAATTTGTACTCAACATGCTGTGTCAATGAAGTGTGCTCAAACATGTTCAAATACCTTACAAAACAGGTTCTTTCCTAACCAGATTGATACATGAAACAAGTCAGGCCTTGATTTTGTGGTTGGAAATCACTGTCTTCAGAAGATGCTGTACCCCCCAAATGTACAAAACTTAAGAAGCTTAGCTTTCCTTTTCAAGTTCTAAATGGTTTGGGATCAAGGTGCACTGTTTCCCCAAAGTGGTAACCAATATATCTAGAGGTCCTGATTCAATGGATGTTATAGCCAGGCCCGGATTACCCATAAGGCCAACCTAGCCATGGTCTAGAGGCGCAAGCCGAGGGCGGCGCAGATCACAGACCAAAAAAAAGTTGAAACAAATAAAAATGCTGGTATGGGGCAAGTGACAGGCAATGACTCACTGGTCTGGCCTTGGCTGCAACTTAAGGGCGGGGAGACGCCAGCGGGCGTGCTCTGCTGTTGTGCCAGTTGCGCTTCTCTCTTCAAATAAGTTTGGGGAAACTTTCTCTCCCGCGCTTCAGCCACCTTGCACTTGGTCAGGGATGGGGCAAAGAGGGGCGCTGTTGGCAGCCTTCTGCATCTGGAGCCATTGCCTGGTCGTTCTCTGCGGAAAGAGCCCCACCAACCCTGCTACCCCAAGTAGTCCCGCGGACAGAGTCAAGTCGGGTGGGAGCTGCCTTCACGAGGAGGAGAGGCGGCGGCTGGAGGAGAAGCCCTGGAGGGAAGGGAAGGAGGAGCCCAGGGGATGAATGAAGGAATGAGTGACTGCCGAGAAGGGGCTCTGCTGCCTCCCAGACTGCGGTTCCGTGCAAACGGAACTCGCACTCCTCCTTCATGCAACTTGGGGGCTGCCTGCCTGCATTGTTGAAGTCACAGTACAGCCAGTCCCCAAGTTAGGAACAAGTGAGGGTCTGTAGGTGGGCTCTGCCCCCTGCCAAACCCCACCCCTTTGCGGGCCCGCCCAATCAGCGCCGGGGGGCATGTCTGCGCCACTTCCATCTTGGGTCAGTTGTTGTCCAGGCGTCGGGAGGAGGAAGGAGGCGGCCTCATTCTCTTCCTCTTCCTGGGCCCCTTCCCCCGAGGACACGTTTGGCTCAGAGCCACCCTCTTCCTCCACCCGACTGGTGAGTGGGAGCAGGAAGGAGGGCGGAAGCGGAAGGAGGGGGAAAGAGAGGAATACAGAAGGAAGGGGAAGTAGGGAGGAGGAGAGGAAGAGGAAGGGAAGGAAGGAAGAACAGCAAGAGAAAAAGAAGAGGAAGAGGAGAAGGAAAGGGAAGGGAAGGGTGGCTCTCCCCCTGAAGGGGATCCTCACCTGCCGGCCTGCCTTCTCTCCTTCCTTCCTTCTTTCCCCTTCCTCTCTTTCTTCCTATCTACCTTTCCTTTCACTTTTCCCCTCAATACAAAAAACCATCAGCAATACGTGTTTTGAAGATCAAAGGAGAAGATAAGGATTTATTTTTAGTGTGGGTCTGAGTGATGTGAGGGGGGGGGGGTGAGGTAGAGGTTGGCTTAAAGGGGGCGTAATTCCAAAGTGTGGCCAAGGGCGCAAAAAGGTGTTAATCCGGGCCTGGTTATAGCACACAGAAATTAGCCTACTGATTAAGAAGGAAGAGGGCAAATAGAGCTCCCTTCCTAGGCTCACAGTTTAAGATGTTAGCTGGGCATATGAGAGAAATGTATCAGCTTTTGTAAGTCAATCTACTTTTGTTGTTGGACTTAGCGTTACATTCTCTCTTAAGTTTTTATACTGCCCTTGTACTAAAGTTTGAGCTATCTGATGCTACCTTATGAGCACAATAGAAAACTAACTAACTAGCACATAATAAAGTTATCCACCAATGGACCTCATAAGGCAAGATGTGCTCTAATGAAATGCTGTGCGTATCTAGTAAGCTGGCATTAAAACTGACCTTTTTGTCCATTTTCCTCAATACTCTAGGAATTTTTGCTTTTAAATGCTCAAGAGCAGAGGAGATTTTTAATTTGCTGCAGGACTTGATGCAATGTAACAGTATTAATGTGGTGGAGGAGCCTGTAATCATCACAAGGAACAGTCATGCTGCCGAAATGGAACTGCCTCGGACACCCCAGACACCCAGTGGTAAAGTGCTCACATGTTGGCTAAAGCACTTAAGTTACATATATCTCAAGCATGACTTATTCCACAAGAACTGGACTATTCTGCAGGGTCAAATATCCTATTACAGTAGGCTCACATAAAAGACCAGACATCTCTATTGTGGGACTGAGACACTGTAGCATCATGAGGGAAGTTCATTGCTCTTGCATCAGGATTTTTGTATTGATTTTCCTCAAGTGGGATCACTTATGGGCCCCATATAAGTCACTATCCTTGCCTATATGGTTCCTCACTATGTGGATTATGTTAACAGTTAATCCTCATGCTCCTTTTGTCATAAAATCAGTTCAGTTGAGTCCCATGTAAAGTCCTAAACTGCATGCTCATGTGATACCTTGTTTCCAACCATTATAACAGAAGATTTCAGATATGTTCAATGTAGGCTTCTATATAATTTCTATATTGCAGAATTTTTGCAGTTTGACACCATTTGACTGCGATGACCTAATGCCTTGGAGTCTTGGGTTGAAGTTTTATGTCTTTAACCCTATTGCCAAAGAACACTGGTTCCTCTCCAACTTGGTTCACCAAATTCCATAGCATTCCATAGCCAAGGCAATTGAAAGTGGTGTCAAATTGTTATTATTTTGCATTGTAGATGCAATGTATGTTTACATAATCGTGTGATCTAGGCAATTCAACATTTCACTATGGGAAGCAATCTGGCCTGATTGGTAAAATGTATCCCATCCCATACAGTGGTGGCCATCTTTACTGCTACTGAACAGAGAATACATGAGAGATAGGGTCCTTCCAGGCTGGATCTACACTGACATATAATCCAGTATTTGATCCCAGATTATCTGATTTGAACTGAATTTTATGAGTCTACACTGCCATATAATCTAGTTCAAAGCAGAAACAGTGTACATCCAGCATGGTTCTTTGGGCTCCTAGAACCTAAAAAAACTGAGATGGCAGTGGGGATTGACCCTTGAGATCACAGAAGGCAACATCTGCAAAAATCTGGACCTTATAGAAAATTGTGGATCTTTTCAGGGTTTTTTAAAACCTAGAATATGGGGTCCCTTTCACACAGCTCTATATCAAGGCCGAAAATCCCACAATATCTACTTTGAACTGCGTTATCTGGGTCCACACTGCCATATATTCCAGTTCAAAGCAGATAATGTGGGATTTTATTCAGTTTTGTGGAAGGGGCCTGGGTTAATCTGGATTAGCCTGAGATGTCGATTGGACACCTCAGGCTAATCCAGAACCAATCACAGGTTTTGGTCCTGTGTAGAAGGGCCTGTAGATTGAGTCTCATTTAAAGTCAGTTTTGGAATTCTGGTAGCCATAGTCATGCATTAACACTAATTTCACATTTCTCCAGCTCTAGCATATACAGTTCCAGGGTTTCCCAATGGGTTCCATAGCTTCCCTGCTGAGGCCACTTCTTGTCCTGCAGTCCGACATACCTCCATGGGGAGTTTAAGGCATTCTTCAGTTGGTGAGGACTCCACACATGCCCTCATTGTGCCTGATGATCAAGTAAGTTCTCATTATGATGGGCAGAATATGTGTTCATATGTGCTAGCAGAGCAGAACCTGCTTAGGGGAATAGACACGTATTCTTTGTCACTTTTTAAAAATTGATAGGCATGGTGGAATATAATTCACTTCTATGTATGAAAAAACTGTAATATCAATACCTCTCCATTGAGAGGCAAAGCTGCACCTCTGCATAAATAATGAAATTTGCATACTGATTGGTAGTGGCACGTTTCTTTATAACTGTCCTAGTGGCATAAATGACCATGTTTATGCAAGCCTGCTATTTAGATACTTTTAACCCAGTCATTTTGCAATGAGCATTGCAATGTGGGTGGGTGCAAAAGGGGAAATGAGGAGAATTTAAATTGATTTTTTAAAATTAGATATTTTTTTAAAAAAGTATTTATTGAAAGTTTTCAAAATACCTTATATAAAAAAACGAACTTTCCATATAATATACATAACATAACATTTCAAAACATGACAAACAAAACAAATACACAAAGACAAACAAATATCCACTAACTAACACCTATATATATTATCTTGACTAACTCGCTTTAGACCCTTCACCTTCTGGTGCTGGGCATTCCTTTCACATAATTATTCTAGAATATATGCTTAATTCTTATAATCACAAAACAAATATATATGTATCTCTCCATATCTTAGTGAGTTAGTCTACAACTTAACCTATATTGAAAAATAAGCCTAAAACTAATAGTTCCGATTAGATTCCGGTCGCCATTCGTTGGTTTTCTTTATCTAGCGGCACGTTTCTTCCCTTTCGTCTTACACAATTCGTCTTAAACAATGGATGTTCCTGTATTGTAATGAATAAAAACATAGCTAAATCTATACCATATGTTTATAAGCATCTAACAGACTTAATCAAGTTTCACATTGATCTTACATTAGATTTTTTAATGTCGTTTTTGCATGCCACAAGACTGAAACTGAAAATGTGTGTTTTAACTTCTTTGGTTTGTAGGAACTAAATTCAATCTGTATAAGGAACTATTATATAAAATATGTATAGAGCTACTTTTAAAGAAAAATCCTCCCAAGACAGGCTCTAGTTTATAAATAAATAATAGAAAAATAATTCCTGAATGCATCAATACTAAAAATAATTTTAAAAACAGAAAAAAACATCTGGCCAGGTAAAAATTCTAGAAGCCAACAATTATAGCTAAAACTACATAATATAGCTAGAAACCTAGGGTCCATTTACACCACTGATTCTCAAAGTGGGCGGTTCCACCCTCTGGTGGGCGGTGAGGCGATCCAAGAGGGCGGTGAGAGGCTCAGGGGAATTTGAAGGGTGGTGAGCCCCTTTAAGGGGGCGGGGAACGATTGGCCATTTAGGAGAAGTCACGCGGCCCTCTTCTTTGGCCCTTCCCCCTTCGCTTCGACCCCCACACGCAGTGCAGTGCGAAGGCTGCAGTGCAAAGACCTCCGCGTTCTCCAGCGGAGCCTCCCTGACGGAGGCAATTCATTCCAAACCCCTCCAGTATTTTCTGTTGGTCATGGGGGTTCTGTGTGTCAAGTTTAGCTCAATTCCATTGTTGGTGGAATTCAAACTGCTCTTTGATTGTAGGTAAACCATAAATCTCAGTAACTACAACTCCCAAATGAGAAGGGCTATTATCTCAAAACTCCGCCAGCATTCAAATTTGGGCATATTGAGTATTTGTGCCAAGTTTGGTCGAGATCCACAGTTTTGGTTCTCAGTTCTCTCCGGATGTAGGTGAACTACATGTCCCCTAAATCACTGTCAATTCCTCCCAAACCCCTCCAGTATTTTTTCTGTTGGTCATGTGGGTTCTCTGTGCCAAGTTTGGTCCAGTTCTGTAATTTGTGGGGGTCTCAGTGGTCTGTGGAAGTCAGAGCTGAATCGATTGAAGGTACTGCAAATCCCATCATCCGTTGTTCATACTCCCCCAAACATATTGTTTTTGTGATTAATCACTATGCTTTAATTGTGTTCAATTTGTAACAATGAAAATACATCCTGCATATTAGATATTTGCATTAGAATTTGTAAGAGTAGCAAAATTATTTAGGAAGTAGCAACGAAAATATGGTTGGGGGTCACCACAACATGAGGAACCTTATTTAGGGGTCACGGCATTAGAAATGTTGAGAACCAGTGCATTAATACATATATCTTTCTGTTTAATTGCTATTAAAATTTTAAAAAAATAATTTCTAGGGGGACGGTGATTACATTTTTTTTCTGGAAAGGGGGCGGTAGGCCAAAAAAGTTTGGGAATCACTGATTTACACTGTAGAACTAATGCAATTTGACATCGCTTTAACTGCCATGGCTCAATGCTGTGAAATAACGAGATTTATAGTTTGTTGAGGGATCAGTATTCTGGCAGAGAAGAAGTATATCTTGCCAAAGCTGCAACTTCCATGATTCCATAGCATTGAGCCATGGCAGTTAAAGTGGTGTCAAATGGCTTTAATTCTACAGCATAGATGCACCCATCAAGCCCCTGTGGCGCCACCTTTTCCTCATGTTCCCCAGTGTAGTTGCTCTTAGAAACGGATTATTAAGTATGATGTCACATGTATATCCAAGCCATAGACAGGCTGATACAAGCAAATAGCCCTTCAGGTAATTAGGTACCACTTTGCTTTAAGCTTTAAATAGCAGCACTTTAAATGGAATGCAGAAACATCTGCAACCAGTGCACTGGGCATATTATAGAAGCTAAACGTATTGATTGACTAGCATATTGTCAATCCTTCATTTTCAGGCAACTGCATTTTGCACTTATTGATATTTTTGATCCATCTTCAATGGGACTCCTATTTAGAATGCATTACCAGAGATCAGTAATCTGAATGGACAACTTAAGGGAAAGTAAATTCTCCCCTGATATAATTGCTAGATGTATTTCGCTAAGCTGGTAAAAAGTACACCAAAGACATCATTGCCATCTAAGATTCCCCAGTGAATATTGAGTCAAGGGGAACACACAAACTTCTAACACTGATTCATACTCAATACATTCCTATGCATGCTTTCTTGGTGTATCTACACACAGTAGAAATAATATAGTTTGGCAATATCTTAACTCTCATGGCTCAATGCTATGAAATCCTAGGATATGTTGTTTGGTGAGGCACTTACACTCTTGGGCAGAGAAGGCTAAAGACCTTGTAACTATAACTCCCATGAATCCATAGCATTGAACCATAGCAGTTTGTGGAATCAAACTGCATTACTTCTGTAGATGTGCTCTTAGATGTAAGTCCCACTGTTTTCAATTGGCGCTTACTCCTCAATGTGTTTAGCTTTATGCTTAGATCAAACCTATCTTTTTTGGGAGATAGAATCATTGAAAATTCAGTGTAAGGTAAGTTGAATCAGAGATGTCACATGCTGCCATGTGTTTGCCTCATCTGGTGACCCTATTTTCGCACGTCCCTCATGTTCTTCCCTCCATTGTATTAACAAGCTAAGTTAATATCTAAGTTAATAGCCTAACCTCATGAATATGCTTTCTGAAACCTATATTTATTTTCTTCCTCACAACTCTCCAACTTTTCTTCTCTCCTTGCAGTCTCACACATATGTGAACACAGCTAGTGGTGAAGAAGACATGAGGGGTCACCACTGCATGCACACTCTGCCTGAAGTCCATCCTCCTGTTTCTCATCCCAGCCATAGCTGCTCTTTGGAGGATCGCAATCCTCAGATATACCTACAGCCAGGAGAGGTGAAGTTTGTGCTGGGCCCTGCTCCTGGTTACAGACACATGATGAAATGTGATGGCTTCTGCCGACCCCATTGGGAGTGCACAGGGCATATCTGTACCCACAACAATAACAATGAGTGCAAGGATGAGTGCCTTACCCCCAAGTATGTCTATGAGAATATCAATGGCCTCCTGCCTGCTCGAGGTACCTTGCATCGCCGAGGAAGTGGGCGCTTGAAAATAGCTCGAGAAGATCTGAATCCACCCAGTTGCTCCCATCGTCGGACCACCTTACTACACTATGAGAACCTGCCCTCGCTGCCACCTGTATGGGAGTGCCAACCACGGAGACAAGAGCAGGATGACGAGGACTCTGGAGATGCAATGACACCTTCACCCAACGGTTATCCTGAGCTGGAGGATGAGGAGGACCCTTTGCGAAACTACATGAATTCAGAAAGTGCTTCCCTGCATGGAGGCCGGCATAGGGGCGGTTGCTTACAACGCCGCCGCAGTTGCACACCCAATGTCTTCAATTTTGACTTCCGACAGCCCTGTTTGGAGCAGCCGAGGCAGCTCAACTATATCCAGGTGGAACTGGAGGATGACCCCCACAAAGGGTGCCAAAGCACACCAGTCCCCCGTGCCCCACGTTCGGCTGCCCACCCAGCCCGCAGGACGGATTCCTACGCAGTCATTGATCTTAAAAAGACAGCAGCCATGTCCAGCTTGCAGAGGGCACTGCCTAGGGATGATGGGACTTCTAGGAAAACGCGGCATAACAGCACTGACCTCCCTCTATAAGAGGGATGCCAAACCCAAGCACCACATTGTGGCTTTTGTTCCTGCTCTTCAGCTAATCATGTTGCAAATCTGGCATCTTCCCATTGTGCCCAGTGTTTCTCAGTGTGACTCACTTGGATAGCTTGATAAGGTTAACTTGAGAAATGTAGCCTCTCTGTGCCTCTTCCCATTTCCACCCACCCCCATTTCTCCTGCCATATAGTTTTTGAAGCCCTGCCAAGTGGATGCAAACCTGACTTTGGTTATTAACAGGAAGAATAACATTAGAGATACTACCTGTTCCCTCTCCTTCTTTCCCATTTTTGTGGGATCTGTTTTAAGCCCCTAGTGATAGGAAGTGTGGGATCTGGAAAAAGAAATCAAAACATTGCAAAGGAATGAGCAAAAACTATTCAAACTTTTGGTGGTACAGGTAGAACAATGGCCAGAGGGTGCTTTATTTATCCTTTATTTTTGAAGATGTACAAAGGGATATTTATTTTTGAAATATTTATGTATTTATGTATTTATTTATTTATGTGTTTGTTTATTGGTCAGGGATCCATCTCTATTTTATTTATTTATTTATAATTATGCCTCTGAGTTAAAGTGCCACGCAAAACGAAAAGGGAAATGCTTTGTGGTTTGATCTTCTTTTCATGGGAGGGAAGTGTGATCAAGCCTAGAGTGTTGGATTAGATCCCAGTTCTTTAATGGTGACTATCAAAGCAGATCACTGAGGAGGGAGAGCCATGAATCAATTTCAGTTGGGAAATGAATGTAAGAATGAGTCTGATCTCATGAATCCTCAGAGATAATTCTACATATAAAGTAGTCTCAATTTCCTAGTTCACATCCCTGTTTCTTAGTCTTAACCTTTCTCTCTGGCATTTCAGCAAAAAAAACCACAGGACTGTATATTGCAAAAACTATTTTTTTTAAAAGCTTCTCATAGACTGCTGATGTTGCTTTCTTACTTCTCTGATAGAGTCTTTGTGAGAAGCCAACTTTACCGTAGTGTGAGTGCTAGGAAGAGATTTAAATACAGATGTGGTTTGCTGCTTTCCTGGTGTCATTTGGAAACTCTCTCCCTCAGCCTTGCCTTATTGTGTCCAGCTCTTAAGTCATTTGAATATATGAGTGGATCCTAACACAACATTTGTGAGTAATGAGCCTGAAGACTGAACACAGACTTTTACATAACTTAGCTGACAAATTCAGCTTTAATTGATGGTTCCACATCTGGGTTGTTGTGTGTTTTCCGGGCTGTATGGTCAGGTTCCAGAAGCATTCTCTCCTGATGTTTCACCTGCATCTATAGCAGGCACCCTCAGAAGTTTTTGAGGTATGTTGGAAACTAGGAAAATGGGGTTTATATATCTGTGGAAAGTCCAGGGTGGAAGAAAGAACTCTTGTCTGTTGGAGGTAGGGGCGAATGTAGCAATTGGTTTCACATCTGCTTTAGAAGGAAGATAACTCTAAAATAAGGAATGTGCACATGGCAATTTCACCTCCCCCATTTTTTGCTGCTCCTCCAAGAATAATAATTTACCTGCCTCTTTTGTTGCTGTCATGTGCTGTCAAGTCAGCCAACTGTATGAGTGAGGGATCTCTAGGAAACTCACCTTTACAGAAATGGGGGTTAGAAGCTCTCCTAGCAGCAGTTGTAATTTGTTGGTACTCCTTATTAGAGGTGGTAGCCACCCAAGGCACCTCAATGTATGTGATATATGCTTGAATTTAAGGTGAATTCAAAGGTACAGAGATTTCTTTTTGCTGCTGGAAGAAAAGGCATAAAGATGCATTGCCCTCTCACATCTCATAATTTCCAGAGCTGTTTTTTATTGTTGTTTTCAGGGTAAGGGGTAGCTTTTAATAGTTGTTTTAGTGATCAAGCCACCAGCCATGAGAAGCTTAAGTGGTCAGTACACTTTCACCTTTAATCAGACTTGTTGAATAATGAATTCAATTTTGCTTCATCACCAATGCCTTTCTAAGTACTACACCACAAATACAACAGAAGTTGATTAACAGATGTTAATGAAGAATGGCCTTTCATCATTAGGTCTTTTTTGTGTGACACTCTCTTTTTTCATACATTGCTAAAACTAGTGAGAAAATGCCTTCTCTTATTTCCTCTACGTAGAATCAAAGTAATTGGTCATCTCTAATTGCCACTGTAATACCTGTGATACTTCCACTATTTATAATGGCTTATAGTTCATTTCCTGAATTCATGTGCTGTGGCTCATGGCAGAGCAGTAACTAATGGCTTGCTTGTAATGAGATATTGGACAGGTAAGTACAAATCCAGAGAAGTGAATAATTTTCTCAGTCTTTAATCACAACTCGGTGTTCATAGCAAGCCAGGCTGTCTCTAGTGAACCTGATTTATCCATTCAGTTAACATAAAGAAATAGTGCTAGTGCAGCCTCACAAATTAGGGAACATAAGAGTTAATTAATGATCAAATAACTTTGGTTTGGAAACAGTGACCATGGAATAATTCCTGATCTCGCACAATGGCCATTCAATAGTTGGGAAAGAGAAGGGGGGAAATAGCACAGAGGTCGCCTTGATTTCTATTTTGGGTTCTTTTACTCAAGGACTTTGCAAAAGAATAATTAGAGGGAGGGGAGAAAAGCCCTCATTGGATTTCACGAGGTAATGACATGTACTATTTGGAACGGTTTTCTTATCAGAAGAGCTGGAACTTTGCTTTTGAAATCTGATGTTTTTAGATTCATGATACAGACTTGAAGACATGAAACGTGAACAGCTCAGATTTTAAATGATTGAACACTAGACTGTGTTTAGCATGCCTAAAGTGTTCTATGGAGATTGTGAATCCGCAATCTCCATAAAGCAGGCTTTAGCTTGCTGCCCCCCAGTGTTGTCTTTCTGAAGTGTATGCCTATTGTTAATCTCTCCTAAGTGTCTGTCTTGTATTTTCTTACTATTAATTTTGGTAGACATTGGATGTTTTCACACCCATCTGTGCTGTGCCAACAAAGATGTTTCCAAGACAAGTTATAATTGGTCTTATTGTCAAGAGAACAAGTGTAAGGTTGACAAGAAGTGCAAGGTTGCCATCACTTGTTTTGACAGAGGGCTCTCTGGATAGGTGCATGAGAAGCATGACATCAAAAGGTGGCACTTCCCTCCATTATAACAATGTAGTAATAAAGAAAGCTATGTGTGTGGAGCGTGCCTGTCTCATGGAGCTTTTAAGGGTACAGGATTGCTTTGCTTGGAAGAATTCTAAAAGGCAACATTTCTAAAGAAAGGGTTTAAAAAACCCATTATTTTTAGCCCAAAGTCTTTCCACTTCCGCCCAAAATTATTTATGAAACCTGTTATAATCTATTTGATATATATTAGGACAACAATGGCTCGAGAAATTAATGCTTCAGTTCAGTCTTCTGTCAACATTTAAAAGTCAGTATTAATTTTCAAAACAATTATTTTAGTACTTCTGCTTTCTAGGCTTAAGAAAACATTTTTTTTATTTCCTAAACTCTCTGTGTTGGCTTTTATTTATTTTATCTTTTGATTTGCACATTTGAGCAATTATTTACAGAATATGTGGTTCAGAGATGTGAGGAGAAATTGTGATTTTTCTCATTTGCTTTAATGTGTCACATTAGCCTTAATAATAACAAAGCTAGCAAAACAGAACGTCCTGTGGCCTTTTAGGCAATCTGTATAAACCTCATAGGCATAATGGGTCACGCTGCCCCATCTCTTGACACAAGGTGCTTGGCATCCAAAGTGGATATTTACCTTCTTTTAAGGTGCTATGAGGACAGTTGAATTTAACATATTATTTCTGTCAGTTACCAAGTGATATCCTTTGTTGGGCCCCTGAAATGGTTGTCTTGCCTTTTCCAACACTGGGGCAGGCAAAAATGAATCCAGTACTGGTTTTTTCATCATGGCTGTGCGGTAATGTGGAAGGTGTTTACATAGGGTTTGTATGATATAAGTGCCAACAATTATTATAGACTTTGCTTTGCACATTGAATACAATCTTTGGTTGGTCGTCTTTGTTTTACACTTGGTATGAAAGGGATGGGATGTCTGTGATTTCCAATATATGCTTCATTGACTCACAGTGGATGTGTCTGTACTTCTTGGTTGGGTAGCCAAGGCCTTATTTGTAAATTTTCAGTATATCCCACCCTACACTACTTTATATGTGTTTCTTGTGTTCTTGGATGGTGGAAAAACAGAACAAAGCTGTGTCCTAAATAGCGATAATAATGATGTATGGTGCCATTTCTTTTCCAATGACCAGTGTACCTGCATCTAGCAGTATTTTTCTTCATACACAGGTGTTAAAAGTGCAGGAACCGTCCCATGTGAACTGTAGCCACCTCATGGTTGTATCCTTCTTCATGACCTTTGAGCTTCTTCTGGAATTATGAAATCCCAGTTATCTTTTTTAGCTGGATGCATTTATGTTGGATATGTTACCAGACTAGAACCTAGGAAATAGGAGTCACTGTTTAACTCACTCAGTATACTGAAAGAAATATCACTGCAGAAAGGAAGTCCCATTTCCCCAGTTAAGTGATTCCTTCTGAAAAGTCCAACTAGCAAGGCAAATCTCAAGCTTTTACCATGTGCAGTTTTCTTCATAGTTACTTGTACTTAATGTCTTTGATACTGACACTCTCTGATGTGGCAGGAAAGGCACTTGGGGATGCCCAGCTGCTCTGGCTGTACAAGTTGCTCTGTGATTTTTCTTCAAGTGGCTCCTGCTGTGTACCTCTGTTCCTTTCCTCTTTGTATCTCATCTAAGTGTAGCCTTCAAAGCGAAGAGCATTAGCGGTGCCATGTGATCGAGGAGCGCTCGTGTCTTATTTTAATGTGCACTAAGAATGTATCTGAAATAAATTAAATCTGATGATTATCTTTTGGAAGGTGTGGCTTGTTTTGATTTGTGTACAAGAACAACATATTTAGCTGTGACTATCTTGATTCTGATAGTATCTTCCTTTTGTCCCATAGCCCAAGACTTCTGTATCATTTCTGTCCCTAGATTCGCATAACCTTTTTATCAGATCTTGCAGTGGAGTTCCTTGTGAAATCTATACTTGAGCAGTACTTTATCCTATTTATAGATATGTAATGGGAGAAGGTGATTAGCAAGGTCTAAAATATTCTTACTCCAAGGACTGAAATATCTAATGTAAGCGGTTAATGGATGCAGCAAGTGTTGAATAACAAGGAGAATCCAAATCCGTGTGCCTTGGGAGGTCATCTCAAGTCATAAGCATTGCTCCCACCAGAGAGGAAACTTATCTAGGCTAGTGTCAATAAACCCTTGGAGAACAAAACTAGAGACTGTGATCTGAAATAACAGGTTTGGTTTATAGCAGATGTAACAAAGTGTTCCCTACTGTCAGGCATGTAGCCAGGGGGGGGGGGCTAAGGGGGCTTCACCCCCCCCAAATTCTCAGGTTGGTCCGCGAGAAGGCCTTACTGGTACATTATTTAAACTGTAATGTTTATTCATATCATGATCTGATCACCATGCTCATTATATCCCACATTCATGGGGTTATTGGGATAACAATACAAAAAGTTTGCTAGGGTAGACCCTCTTCCACCCAATCTCAGCCCCCCCACCGAACCAAACTCAGCCCCCCCGAATCAAAATCCTGGCTACAGCCCTGCCTACTGTGCAGATGCAAGCCTCTTTCTTCTAAAAACTTTTTATAGAGGGGACTATTTCCCCTTTTCAGTTTCTCACAAGAAGGGTGATAATCTCATAGTCTTATCCAGGCTCAAATAAATACTGCAATGAGACACTGAGCCTATGCTAAGAAATCTCTCTCTCTCTCTCCCTCTCTCTCCCTCTCTCTCTCTCTCCCTCTCTCTCCCTCTCTCTCCCTCTCTCTCCCTCCCTCTCCCTCTCTCTCCTCTCTCCCTCTCCCTCTCTCTCTCCCTCTCTCTCTCTCTCTCTCTCTCTCTCTCTCTCTCTCTCTCTCTCACGCCGGCTCTTCAGTTTAGAAATGCAGATGAGCACCAACCCCCAGAGTCGGACACAACCAGACTTAATGTCAGGAGAAAACATTTACCTTTACCTTAAACTTTTGGTTCTAACTTAAATGGTACAGAAAATTGAAATTATTCAATTGTGCTTCTTATTAGTTTTTAAAAATCCAGTATAGTTTAAATACAAGCCAGTAATATTCTAGCAACTACAAATGCAACAAACAGACAGATCTTTGCCTGGCATAGAAATATCCACACAGTCAGTGTCTGGTATATATCTGATGAGATTCCTGGAGGAGACCATTCTGAAGTCCAAGAGCCACTGTGAAGAAGGCCCTGTATAGTTTCACTGCCAAAGGTATTTGAACACAAAGGTATTTGTTCCTCAGCTAGAACAAGGAGTACGGGTAGACTCTATTTGCAAAGATAGCCTCTGAATGCCATATGCTAGGACAATTGATGGGGAAGGCCTCTTGCTGTCTCCTTTGTAACCATTATTGGATGCAACTTTCTGGACTAGAGTATCTGATGAAACATCACATTTTAGGTTACCAATGTGTTTTCAAATTCTGTTTGTATACATTTTAACAATTTCCGGCTCTGAATTAGAGCCAAATGTCTGCTATGTTTTGTGGTATTCCTATTGCCTTGATTTCTTCCTTTGGTATTTATACACAGACAAATCCATAAGGGTTGTTTCTCATTGCACACTCTATGGGATTCTGCCGGTTTTATTAAAAGATTCCTAAACCGTTTTAGCAATTTCCAATCTGTATACAAAGCTAACCCACCTAAAATACAGCTCCATTTCAAAAATTTCAAACAATTTGGCCATAGAGTTGGATGGTTTCAAAAGGGCATTAGGGAATCCATGGAGGTGAATATATCAATTACAGTCATGATGGCTGTAAACTGTCTTTAATACTGTTTAGTAGACAAAACTGTAAAACATAAACATAACCCCCATCTACCTGTGGGTTGGCCATAAGCATCTGGATGATTATGGTGGAAAGAGAAGATTTGTCTAGATTAGTGGTGTGTAACCTGTGCCCTTTCAGGTATTTGGGATTCCAACTCCCAGAAGCCCTAACCAGCTTGTCCAATGGTCAGGAATTCTGGGAACTGAAGTACAAAAAACACCCAGAGGGCCACAGGTTGTGCACCACTGGTCTAGATAGAACTTTGGACTGCTACAGCAGGTCTTGTATGTTTTTATAGGAGTTCAGCAACAGTCTAACTATCATGAAGGTACCAGATCCTCTTTGATCTTTGAAGCTATGCAGAACCACACCTTGGATGGGAGGTAGGTAAGGAATACCAGTTGTTGTAGGTTGTATTTCAGAGGAAGGCAATGCCAAACTGCTTCTTAGTATTCCTTCTCCCCAAAACCTGTGAAATTCATAGAGTCACTATAAGATGGTGAGTGACTTGAAAGTATGTATACCCCCACATACCAGAAGTGTAAATGAATGGTGGGTTTTCATGGTTGAGCAGGGATTCAAACTCTGTTCTCCAGAGTCTTAATCCAATGCCGAGACCACTAGGCCATGCAAGCATACTGTTCCCCAGCTTGATATATTATAGGCAATTAGACTGTTGTAAACCAGACCATCCCCCAGACTATTTGAAAATGAACCTTAAGGAAGTGGTGATGGTAGAAGTGTCTGGCTTTATGCTGCCTGACCTCATCTTATTGCTCAGATTCACACAGACACAAAAAGTAATTAATCTCAGCATTGAAAATTTTGCAGCATTGGAAATCCATCAAATCAGAGTATGCGTAATGGTGTTAGCTGTATGCTTGTGTTTTTGTATTTACTTTGCCCTCTGGAACTCTACTTTGTGAAGTATAATTATGAACCACAATGGGATCTGTTTCCACAGCATATCATACATGATAACACTACTTTAAGTGAATGGCTGTTTACCTTTTCTCCATTTTTGAATGGAAACTGCAGAGGTCACTAAATGTGCCACGCGACATGCAATCTGATATTAAATGCCAAATCCTGTTGAGCTGAATGGTGCCAGGTGGGCACTGGAAGCTTTTTATCTGGCAGCCACTCTGTTTCTGAGTGACTTTGCACAGCCAAAGACGGATTTGCTCTGCACCATGGATAAGATTTTAATGTTCCTGAAAGTTGACAAAGGTGAAAAGTGTTGTGAGGACAGAACTCTTACATGAAGTCATATAATAAAAAACTAGGGCCAGCATCCAAAGCAGTGTTTCTATAGGTGGAAGCTGCTTCTACTGGTGGCAGTGGGAGGGAGGAGGTCACTATCCCTCTGCCAACACCCCATGCACCCTAAAAACCTGCCATGGAGGATTTCCCAGTCCTTAGAAATGCAGTTTTAGCATAATGGATTAATAGTCCAAAAGCATAGCACTGGACTTTGCCTGAATCAAATTAAAAACAGCAGATAAAGCTCCAGAAATAAAGCTAAAATATTGTTGGGTCACAAGTGCGCCATTGAGACTGCCTTGATCAGTAAAGTGGGCATGAAGGAGAAGAGAAACACAGTTTGCCAAGGAGAAATAATCAACAAAATAATAAATGCTATTGAAATGATAGGGCAACTGTTTTCTCTTTTTCTTTTCTATTTTAATATTACATAGGAAGCTACCTTAAATTGAATCAGGTCATTAATACATCTAGTTTAGAATTGTTGCTCTAGTTTTCCAGGACTTTGGGCAGAACCCTAATCTAACCCTGCCTGGAGATCCTTGGTAATATCTGATGGTTTTCATCTAGGTACTGATCACGCCTGCCTGCGTGACTTTGCTTAGCTTTAGGGTGGCATGGTGGTACATCATTAAATATTTGCTTCAATTAAATCTGAACATTATTCCTTGAAACTTTTCATGGCAAAGAGATGGGAAGCCATTTGTTGTTCACCCAAAATGAAGTATATGAGAAAGGGTCATATGATGGTAGAGCACATGTTTTATACACAGATGATGTTGGGTTCATCTCCTGTCTTCTCTAAGGTTGAGAAAGCCACCTATCAGAAATGCTTGGCAGCCAGATTGACACTCCTAAAGTCAGTTAGCTTAGTATATATGTTATTGATCTCAATAAATAGTCTGATAAGAGATGGAAATGGTACTTTTAAAAGCATAACATTAAGTTATTTGGGTGTTTGAATAGTAACCTCATTTCATTACTTGTTCAAAACAGAACATTGCATTAATTGTTGCACTTTTTACTCTTTTCCATTATTTTGTTAAGGGGGGAAATTTAGGATTGATAAAAACGTGACCTAAAATTAGATTTTCTGACAAAATGTATACAAAGTTACCATGACAAAGAAACTTGCAAAACATTACTAGTTACATTAGTAGCAAATCATGGCTCTTGCAGGCTTCCATGAAAAGCAAATAGACTTTTTTTCAACCCCTAGAAGTGTTGAAGAGGATTTGGAAGTATCTGGGTCCGACAGAAACTTCCTCATCAGTCACATGGGACCCTGAGGGCCACACATGGCTCACCATGAGTATAAGCAATCGTGACTGGGGAAATACTCTATAATGAGAAGAGTTCTAAAGCAGGAATGCTGGACAACATTGGAGAGCTGTGCTATACTTCACTAGTACTAACAGAACAGAAAAACAGGGCATTCCTCTGTCTATATCAGGCATAGGCAAATTTCGGCCGTTCAGGTATTTTGGACTTCCACAATTCCTAATAGCCTCAGGCTGTCAGGGGAAAAATGAAAGGGCTCAAGGCTGTTAGGAAATTGCTGTTAGGAAAAAGCCTTTGACAACACACTGGCCTCCAATTTCTTTCTGGAATGCTTCTTTACTGATGACAAGTGGGTGTATGAGGACTCCATTAAGAACAATGCTCAATTCAGTACATTCCTGCAAATATTCCAGGAGTCAAGTAAGTATTAGCATGAACTGCAGTTCATCTTCACAGTGCAGTATTAGAACTGATATTTTCCTATGCATATGGTTAAGGCACCCTAGTCCACCAAGCATGCTGCAGATGATGGTGGGCTGCAGTGCCCATAGGCCTGGTTAACATGGCATGTGATGAAGGATGATGAGATCCAACAACATTTGGAAAACCACCCTTTGCCTACCCTTGAATTGAATGAATCATGAGCCTGGAATGGCAAAATGTGGTCCTCCACATGACATTGGACTGCATAAGACTAGTTGATGATGCTGGCATTTCTACACAATCTAATCCAAAGAGAAATAATGGGACTTTCCATGATGTGGTGTAATGCTGACATAACATTGATAAGGCTTTGTATAGAAATATTAAAGGTGGCATACCTACTGATGCTAGACATGATTTTTTTCCATTCAGATCCAGGTTCCGCCTATAGACCTTTTCTTTCACTCCCCATTGAGAAAATACACATTAGATGAACTATTATACCTCAAACAAGTGATAAAGCAAGTTAGATATGTAGTTCACGAGGTTATTACTTTTTAAAAAGAAAATTGAATGCATGATGATAAGAAACAGTATGGACCTCTGCCTCTAACATATGGGGTGAACGCTAACTCACATTCTAGAGATAAAGGGGCCCTAAGAAGAACCTCCAAGTGAAGTGTTGTTTACCCAAAGATAAGGTCCTGATCTGTGAATGTGGCATTGCTGCAAGTGGGTGGAGGAAACATCATCATGTAGGGTATAAAAGTAAGTCCTGGTACACTAAAACTCACATGGTATTCTAAGACCAAGCTGCAGAAGCTAAAGAATTCAGAAGCTGCGTCTGAGAAAAGAGCACCATGAAGTGGCTAATCCTTGCTATGGTGTGCCTTCACCTTTGTGAAGGTGCAGTTATCAAGTGAGTATGAAATAATAACCTTGGAGATTTCTCAGTTGCTTTGCAGCTGCAGCTGAATCTGGAAACCAGAGAAAAAGTGATATGTAAGAGCAATGTTTTTGGACTGATGTAATCATGTTTATCCATTCTGAGCCAGCTCACCTCATCTTTACAGCTACACCTCACGTCAATGAACAGGTCATTTCAAATTTGACTAGAATCAAACCAATATATACAGTATTCAAAATACATGGTTTTGAAAGCATGGATGCAAAGAGTATGGACTAAGCAAGTATATTAAAATATGTAGGTATTTCCAAAAAGACATTTTCTTGAAAGAATAATCTAGAACAATAACTTGATTTGTCTTTTAACACAGAGAGAATATTATGCCCACTGAAGATACTTTCAGTATCTGTGGCTTTAAAAGCTCTTAAAAATATCTATAATTATCTTTCAAGTCAGGGAAGAGATTGGATATTCAGCTAGTTTTTGATGACAAGCCCTCTAATGCTTTTACTGCTGATCATTTTGACTGAAGCTTCTCTGAACTGTATCCAGTCTGTGTGGCGAAACAAAGATTCCCATTCCTTTTTTAGTTTTGCTAAGGAGAGCAACAATATGCAAATTAGTCCTATTTGTGTTTATTCAAATTAGTTAATTAGTGTAGCCAGATTTACTCCTGACAACTGAACAGAGGTTGAAAAAAAAATTAGTTATTTGAGGCAAAACAGCCAGAATCACCCAACCAGCATTCAAAACCAATGGATCCTATTTGGATCAAACTGGACTACGGTATATGATTAATTCAGACTTTAGCTGAACTACAAGCCTAGATTATAAAATATAGATAATAGTAATGGCTTTGTCATTAATTGTCAGGTGGAAAGTATATCCATAAAATGCAACTTTGCTGATTTTTTTTTAAAAAAATCTTTTTTTAAAAAAAAAAAACCCAAAACACTTTCAATAAGCAAATGAAACTCTTGGAGTTTCAGCAGGGATCTGCTGAAGCCACCCTACTATTTACAATAAAAACACATAACACTTATTTTCTTTGGAGATCATAATCTAGAGAGTCAAAGAAAAGGAGAGAGAGAAACAGAGCCAAAGCAAAAGAAAACCATGTTTCCAAATGTTAACAACTTTTATTAGCTCACTTGTATCATTGGAAGAAGTAGATTTTAACGATGGGCAAAATCTAAAGATAGACTTCTTCATGTAGACAGAAAAAGAAGAAGAAACCCTACTCCTCTTCCTTCTGTGATTTTTATCTGCTTCCTCCAATTAGCTTAAGTTGTTGTTTCTGTTTCTTCACTTTCCCCAGTAACAACTCTATGGAGTAGGTCAGATTGATAGCAAGGAACTGGCCCAAGTTCATCTAATGAATGTCGCAGCTCAGGGTGGGCTTAAATCTGAATTTACTACCAAGTTCCAGTCCATCATTTTAACCCATGTGCAGCATTGGCTCTTGAGCACACCTTATGCTGGAATCCTATATCACCTCTTACTAATGTAACATTATGTATACTTAGCTAAATAGCAGAAGTACCAGGGAACCCTGTTTGTGAATTGTGAAGATATGGCAATGTGCATCAGCCATTTTGTCAGCTGTACAATGAAATTACATAACAGCCTCCTAGAACCATAGAATCGTAGAATCATAGTGTTGAAAGAGATCTCATGGGCCAACCAGTTCAATTCCCTGCGAAGAAGCAGGAAAATCACATTCAAAACACCCCCAACAAATGGCCATCTAGCCTCAGTTTAAAAGCCTCCAAAGAAGGAGCCTCAACCACACTCAGGGGCAGAGAGTTCCACTGCTGAGTTCCTACATGATACAGACCTCAAAACTGACCAATTCTCATCCCTGCATACAAAAATCCACTTATGAAGGCTCCCATAAAGGATTCTGGCCTGCAGCCATAACTTACATGTGAGTCAAGCTGGTGATTAATTTTTTGCCCCTTCTTCCAATACAGAGTTCCCCTGAAAAAATGTAAGTCCATGCGAGAAGTTATGAAGGAGAAAGGTGTCCTGGGAGAATTCTTAAAGAATAATAAATTTGACCCAGCCAGCAAGTACCTTAGCGAATTCGCCTCTGGCTATGAACCCCTGTCTAACTACATGGATGTGAGTATCTGGCTATTTGATTCTGGAATGATGGGAACTGGAAAGATAAATATTTCACCAAATCAGAAGCCTGGCCCTGACTGAATGTCAGTGCTTAAATCCTGCCCATTGAAATGTTTATCTGAAGCTTTGGCTCTTGTTGTATATGACTCAATTAAAAAGAAAGAAGGGAATATGAACTAACATGGGGAAAATCCTCTGATGATGCCATCCACAGATGCAGTTGGAACATCAGGAGAAAATGCTGCTAGAACACTCTCTGAAACCAAGCAACACCCCAAAATCTATTGTAATGTGGAAACCATGCATATGATTAATACATATGGCATGCTTAGCAGTGAACCAGTTTTGAAAACATGATGATATGCCCACCTGAATCAGTTGGAATGTTTTCCAAAACTACTAATTCTTAAATAAGATAGACTAGCTGTGCCCTGCCACGCATTGCTGTGGACTATAGTAAGAATTTTTGAAGCAGAGGTACAGTAGCTATCTGGACTATTATGACAGAGAGTTACTTACCTATTCCTTCCCCCTTTTTCTTCCCCTTCCCCTTTCTCTCCTTTCTTCCTTCTTCTTTTACTGTCTTCTTTTACTGTCAAATTCCAAGCAATGTCAGTTTCGTGTGTCCAGTTGGATTGCAACCCCTATTACCCCCCACCATGGCACCTTCCTCCTTCCCTTGCGCTGTGGGAGTGTATGTGTGGGAGACAGAGAGTCAATGTGTGTGCAGAGTGTGGCCTGCCGCCCTCTTCCCCCCCCCTCTCCCTCCTCCTCCTCCACTTCTGCCCTTTGATCCCTTGCCTTAGTGTTCGTTAGAGGGCGATTAGACTACTGTAACACCCTCTACATTGGCCTACCTTTGTCGGTGATCCGGAAACTTAAACTAGTGCAATATGCTGCTGCACGGCTTCTCGCTGGGGTGCCAGTGAGGCCCATATTACTCCAATCTTGCAGCAATTGTACTGGTTGCTGATTGAGCGCCGGATTACCTTCAAAGTGTCGGTTCTTACCTTCAAGGCCTTGTATAGTCTGGGGCCGGTGTACCTGAGGGACCACCTCACTCCCTACCAACCCCAGAGATCACTCCGTTCAGAAGATCAGAATCTACTTGAAGTATCCAACTTTAAGACTTTTAATTTGATGGCTACTAGGCACCTTGCCTCTGGAATGCCTTGCCAGCGGAAACACGAGCCCTCCGAGATTTACTTTCCTCTCATAGAGCTTGTAAAACTTATCTTTTCCGGCTGGCATTTGAATCCTGTTGATTGGTGGATTGGAAACTCTCTTCGTTTTTAAATGTAATGTACTGTTTATGCATATTGTAAACTGATCAGAGCCTTCAGGAAGTGGCGGTATACAAGTTTGATTAATAAAAAATAAAATAAAATAAAATGCAGGGAGCAGCAGCCATTGCCGGTGCTGCTGCTTTGGAGCCCTCCTCCTCTCCCTTTTGATGCCGAGGCATATGAGCCACCCTGGCGGCGCCGCTCTCCCTTGACCTTGAGGTCCCTTCTCCTTCTCCTGCCTCACCTTCTAAGGACGTCAAAGGCAAAGAGGAAGTATGGTGGCCTCGGTGGCTGTGGCTTTGCGCACAAGGCGAGAGGGACAGGGGAGGTGTGTTGTCTTTTTAAAATTTTAAATGTATTTTGTTGGTTTTGTGGGTTTTTTCACTGATGGTCACTCCTTGGATTGTGGGGAGTTTTGTTGCCAAATTTGGGGTCATTTGGCCTTGTAGTTTTTTGTTCTTAACGTACTCATTATGCACAGAGCATTTATATAGAGAGGGGGGGGAGAGAGGGGGAGAGGGAGAGGGAGGGAGGGAGGGAGATTAAGACCATTTATGGAATACTTTGGGTTAGAGGATTTTTTTTCTTGTTTCAAATAGTTGTGCTGAACATGCAAAGGTTCTTTCGATACGTTTGTGGTGGAACCCACTGATGACAAAAGTGTCCTTCCCCCTGTAGATGTCCTACTATGGAGAGATCAGCATTGGAACCCCACCACAGAACTTCTTGGTTCTCTTTGACACTGGATCATCCAACCTCTGGGTGGCTTCAGTATACTGCCAGAGTCAAGCCTGCAGTGAGTATCCCCCACCCTGCTGGTAATGGGAATGAACAATATTGCATGACTGAAGATACTAATCTCTAGCAGATGCAAAGTCTATGCAACCATAAGCTCATTGTCTATACCTGGCAGGAGAGAGGATAGCTTGCTTATGATATTATAACCTTTTCAGCTGAAAAGTGATACCTTTCTAACTTTACCTTGTAATTTCCACTACTAGCAAACCATCCACTATACAACCCAAACCAGTCTTCTACTTACTCCACCAATGACCAAAGCTTCTCTCTGCAATATGGAACAGGAAGTCTCACCGGGATCTTTGGCTATGATACTGTAACTGTAAGTACCAGAGCTCCAAAGGAAAATGTTTGTTTCACTGGTGACAACTTGATGCTGATATATTCAAAAGAGAAGTTCAAAAGAGTAACTCTATTCTGTACAGTCCTGATGCTAAATTAGCAGACAACCAAGAGATGAATTCTTAAGACTTCTGTCCCTTCATCTACTTCAGTGGCTATCAACTTTCCTAATGCCGCGACCCCTTAATACAGTTCCTCATGTTGGGGTGACCCCCAACCATAAAATTATTTCTGTTGCTACTTCATAAATGTAATTTTGCTACTGTTGTGGATAATATTATAAATATATGATATGCAGGATTTATTTTCATTCACTGGACCACATTTCACAGAAATACTCAATACACCTAAATTAGAATACTGGTAGGGTTGTGGAGGATTGATTTTGTAATTTGGGAGTTGTAGTTGCTGGGATTTATAGTTCACCTATAATTTGGAACTCCACCAATGATGGAATTGAACCATACTTGACACGCAGAACTCTCATGAAAACAGAAATACTAGAAGGGATTGGTGAGCATTGGCCTTGAATTTTGGAGTTGTAGTTCACCTAAATCCAGAGAGCACTGTGGACTCAAACAATTATCAATCTGGACCAAACTTGGCAAAAATATTCAATATGCCCAAATGTGAACACTGGTGGAGTTTGGAGAAAATAGACCTTGACATTTGGGAGCTGTAATTGCTGGGATATATAGTTACCCTTCAATCAAAGAGCATTCTGAACCCCACCAATGATAAAATTGGGCCAAATTTCTCATACAGAACTCCCATGACCAACAGAAAATGCTGTGTTTTCTAATGGTCTTTGACGATACCTCTGAGACCCCCTCATAACAATAATAATAATACTTTATTTATGCACCACTCTATCTCCCCGAGAGGACTCAGAGTGGTTTCCAAGTGACCTTGCGACCTCCCCAGGGGTCCCGACCTCCAGGTTGAGAAACACTGATTTACTTGATGGTGACTGACTGTATACGTTTCCACATATACTTTGATTGCTGCATAAAAACATTTATTTGTAATCCTGAATATTTGTGGAATCATTCAGTTTCTCAGATGTCTACACTCTTCTGACGGCAAGCATTCTTGCTGGAATTTTTTTGTGTTGACTTTTTTCTCCCACTCCCCTGTAGATCCAAGGCATTTCCATTACCAGTCAGGAATTCGGCTTGAGTGAAACTGAACCTGGCACTAACTTTGTCTATGCCCAATTTGATGGCATCTTGGGTATGGCTTATCCTGCCATCTCTTCTGGTGGTGCCACCACTGTGCTGCAAGGATTACAACAGGAAAACCTTCTTGATTCTCCTGTTTTTGGATTCTATTTGAGCGGGTAAGGGTGAAGATGGCATTTTTTCCCTTTGACATTTGACATGCCTCAATCTGTGTGCACATTTCATGGAGGTCCTGCCATCTATAGCAGTGCTGTCCAACTTCTGGCGGGTCCAGGGCCGGATAAGAGGTCACTGATGACCTGCGGGGCCACTCGGCCCTGCCCCCAGGCCCTGCCCCCAGGCCCCGCCCCCAGGCCCCGCCCCCAGCCCAGGCCCCGCCCCCTCCTAAAGCCGCCGAAAAAGGAGGAGTAGGCGGTAGGCCGGGAGCCGCCAAAGGGCAGAGGCGGCGCGCGCAGCGCGTCACAGGCCTGGCGTGACGCGCTGCCCTTGCACCGCCTACTCCTCCTTTTCGCCCCCCTCCCTTCCTAGGCCAGGGGAGCCGCCAAAAAGGAGGAGTAGGCGGTGCCAAGTGCAGCGCGTCACGCCAGGCCTGTGCCGCACTGCTCGTGGCGACGCCTTCTGCCCTTTTTCGGCGGCTCCCCCGCCTAGGTAGGGAGGGGCGCCAGAGGAGCTAGCTCTCTTCCTCCTCCCTGCCCCGCCTCCCCCTCCCCCCCGGCCGCCATTTTTTAAAAAATCGATTTTTTAAAAAATTTAAAAATGGCGGCTGAGGGCATAGGTGGGGCCGTGTCCAACAGGCTACGGGGCCGGATCCGGCCCTGGGGCCGCCAGTTGGACAGCCCTGATCTATAGTAAAGATCAATAGCAAAAAAGCCAGTCTTCCATTCTTATTTATTTATTTATTTATTTATTGTTTCGATTTGTATACCGTCCTTCCAGTTCGGCTCAAGGCGGTTTACAGTACATTCTGTTGGTTTTATAACCTTAAAAATCACTATCATTTCAGCAGTGATAGGAAACTACCCAATGAAAAGAAAATGATGGAAATATATACTCTGGGCAAATATTAATTATTTCCTGTCCAGAATGGCAATAGTAGGTGGCTTTCAGGTTGAAAACAGATAATTTAGCAGTACAAAAGAAATTTAATTTCCCAAGATGTTTATTATACAGAGTTAATCAGTTCAATTACTGGTCCTAATTTAATCATGAGAGGTTAAGATAGAAAGATTAACTGAAATTTGTCTGGCAAACTGAGCATTTGATTTTTGAGCCTGAAAGCCAATATTCTAACATCTAATGTATACAGCATGCAGTCAGGCATGTAGCCAGGGGGGGGGGCTAAGGGGGCTTCAGCCCCCCCCCCCCGAAATTCTCAGGGTGGTCCGCGAGAAGGCCTTACTGGTACATTATTTAAACTGTTATGTTTATTCAAATCATGATCTGATCACCATGCTCAATATATCCCACATTCATGGGGTTATTGGGATAACAATACAAAAGGTTTGCTAGGGTAGACCCTCTTCCGCCCAGTCTCAGCCCCGAACCAACTCAGCCCCCGAATCAAAATCCTGGCTACGGCCCAGCATGCAGTATAGTTACAGTATAGCTGAAATTGTTATAACAGCCACATATATTTGCCAACCCTTTTTCCATCAGCCATTAGACATCTTTGTGCCTTTTAGTTTTTTGTTCTTCAGGTCTGGAGACTGATATATATCTCGGCGATGATGCAGTATATCTGTAGAACCAATATATCCTCTCTTGCATATTTCTCCTGATAGCAATGAGGGTTCCCAGGGTGGTGAACTTGCCTTGGGAGGAGTTGATACCAACTTGTACTCTGGTCAGATTGTCTGGACTCCAGTCACCCAAGAAGCTTACTGGCAAATTGGAATTCAAAGGTAAAGCAATTTTCACCCACATTGGTTAGTTTTCCACTCCATGATCTCAGCTATAATAGATTTATGTCTCTTAGTTCAATTGAATGTTTCCAGTTATGTTACAGCCTTTGAAACAAGGTCCCAACATGTCCTTTGCTTATAGCCCCTCTAAAAAAATAATTAGACAAAAAGGAAGCATGCCTTATTCAATTTATTTTGGATTCTGGTGCAACTTCCTCTTCCTGTTTTAAGATCTGGAAACAAGAAATAGGACTATTGCATTAACAGAGTGAGATTGCTGCTGATCCACATGTTTGCCCCTCAAACCTTCCCCATAGGCAGAGGTGGCTGGAAACGGCCCTCTTTCCATCCCACACTGGCTGCAACCAGTAAGTCAGATGGCTAATAATAATCAGTTCCAATACCAAGTAGGACAAGAATCCTCCTTTCATTATGAAACACTAAGAGAAGACTATGGTGATGGCTTCTGACCACGATAACATTGAAAGCAGGCATGGAAATTTGGCATCTTTGATATTAACCCTCCCTGTCTCATTATGTAATACAATTAAAATAACTTTTACCTGCTCTTTCTCTAGCTTCTATATTGGAAACTCAATCACTGACTGGTGCAGTCAGGGATGCCAGGCAATTGTTGATACTGGAACGTCCCTCCTCACTGCTCCACAGCAGGTCTTTGGTGAGCTGATGCAATATGTTGGAGCACAGCAGGACAGCAATGGCCAGGTAAGAGCACCCAGTTATCTATAATGAGAAGGTGAATTCACTATCCAGAAAATACTAAATATCAGTATTAAAAAGATTAGGGTTGAATCCTATTCTTATTCCCAGCTAGAACCACTGGAATTTACCAACATTTTGTCTCAACATTAAATAATTGAATTAATGGATTTATTGTAACCAAGATCAAGCAATTCAATTTAGGTTTTAGCGTGGACCAGGCATGTAGCCCTTACTGGTACATTATTTCAGGTTGGTCCGTTTACTGGTACATTATTTAAACTGTTATGTTTATTCATATCATGATCTGATCACCATGCTCATTATATCCCACATTCATGGGGTTATTGGGATAACAATACAAAAGGTTTGCTAGGGTAGACCCTCTTACACCCAGTCTCAGCCCCCCCGCAAACCAAACTCAGCCCCGAATCAAAATCCTGGCTACGGCCCTGGCGTGGACTTATTCTCTGATCCCACATGTCCTCCATATGTACTAGTGTAACTACACAATCAGACAAGGAGACTAGTCTCTTGTGGAATTTGCTTCATTTATTTGTGCAACAAGGGTGTAAGAGATAAGGAGTATTAGCCAGAATCAGATAATTCCTAGATTATCTGTTTGGTTCTGCTACTGGATGCAATGCGGCTATTGTTCTATGGACAAACAATAGAAAATCAGGGTGCTAGTTTTAATGAGGAGGGAGGGAGATCTTGCTCTGAGTCCCCTTCAGGGTTGAGAAGGGCAGGATATAAATATGACAAATAAATAAATAAATATCATTTTTAGACTTTTTGAAGCACAATCATGATTGAAATATCTAACAACATTGATCTTCTTTTATTTCTACTTCCATAGTATGTGGTCAGCTGCAGCAACATTCAGAGCATGCCAACGATTACATTTGTCATTGGTGGAAGCAGCTTCCCCTTGAGTCCTTCTGCTTATGTCATGGAGGTATGTAATCCTCTTGAACTGCTGTTCTCTTTCATGTTGGCTTCACACTTGGGCATTTTCTTCCGGCTATATTGGACATATCAGAACCAATTGTGTAACCTACAAATTTACTTTTGGCAAAGTAGAGTTTTAAGTTCTACTTCATAAGTAAAACCATATGATTCTTTCTACATAAATGCTGCCTACAAGTAGGTGGAAAAGGAGGCCCTATAAAGAAGTCATTTCCATTGGGAAGTGTTGCCTGCTCCAATAGATGTTTAGGAAATAGATTGTATGCCAAAGATGATTTTGGCTAGGAACTGGCATTAGTCAATAAATATCACAATTAATTGATCCCCCCCGTGGCGCAGTGGGTTAAACTCTTGTGCCAGCAGGATTGAAGACCTACAGGTCGCAGGTTTGAATCCGGGGAGAGCATGGATGAGCTCCCTCTGTCAGCTCCAGCTCACCATGCGGGGATATGAGAGAAGCCTCCCTCAAGGATGGTAAAACATCAAAACATCTGGGTGTCCTCTGGGCAACGCCCTTGAAGACAGCCAATTCTCTCACACCAGAAGTGACTTGCAGTTTCTCAAGTCACTCCTGACATGAAAAAAACATTGATGGGCTATTGTTTGTAGACTTTATTTTAGAGAATGCCAAAGCAACATGATCATACAGAAAGTATATGTGTACATGCCTTCAAATCACCTTATGATTACCATGAATTCCATAGTTTTTTTAGGCAAGAAATACTCAGATGTTTTCCATTGCCTTCCTCTGATAAAGATCTCACAGCAATTGGTGCTCCTTGGTGGTAGGCAATGAATGGATAGGTCCATGGATATCTGCTAATACAGATACCCTGCTCCAATTAGCTTACTATTAAAAATAGCAACATATAAGCATTAACATGGGGAAAGATGCCAAAAAAACCTTTTGTTGTTGTTGGATTTTTTTTTACTATTTTGGGGTTGTATATTCATGCCACATTTCAAGACTCACAGTTTAAAAGCTTTAACTCACCTTTCTGCCCTTCCCTTTACAGAACAACAGTGGCTACTGCACAGTTGGCATCATGCCCACATACCTGCCATCCCAGAATGGGCAACCCTTGTGGATCCTTGGTGATGTCTTCCTCAGGTCCTACTACTCTGTATACGATTTTGGCAACAACCAGGTTGGCTTTGCTGCAGCGGCATAAACTCATCCAGCACCCTTATGAGCCTCTTCAAGCCTCTTCATTCTTCCTCTTCCTTATGCTTCTGTTTGCTACACTTTAAGTCTACCACTCATTCATTCATTTCCCTTTCTAAGAACTTGGATATTTTTCTTCTGCAGCATTTGAAATACCTCCTGTGAAAGATCCATAACATGATTGTTGGCTTTATCTCCAAAGTTACTGCAAACAAATAAAGTAATTAAACAAACTTGATCCATGTGGAATTTTTTTCTTGCTTGTTTTAAGTGTTTTTCATAGAATCAGAGATTTATAGAGTTGGAAGAGACTTTGTCCAACCCCCTGACAAAAAGCAAGAAAATCACATTCAAAGCACCCCTGACAGATGGCCATCCAGCCTCTGTTTAAAAGCCTCCAAAGAAGGAGCCTCCGCTACACTCTGGAGCAGAGAGTTCCGCTGCTGAATAGCTCTCACAGTTAGAAAGTTCTTCCTCATGTTCAGGAATCTTTAGTTAAAATTTGACATCCCAAAGCTAAACTGCAGAATGTAATTATGTATGCCTTCCCCTATTCCTAGTTCTTAGGGTGGTTTGAACATGTACAGTTGTGTAAATCATCATCATAAACCTGAATTACCTCCCTATTTTGGCCTCTTAGGGTAAAATGACTAAGATAATGATAGAATAGCAACTCATTGGGGGATCTTTTTTCACAGTAAACAAAAGATCTCTCTTTAAAAAATAGTACAAATGAATGCTTACTTACACATAAATGCGTAGTGTATTTGATTCCTGAATTAAGCAGAAACACACCACAGGAAGAGTTTTATAGGCTTCTTGGGCCGTTTTAGGATTTTCCATACAAGATTATTTCAGATACAGTATGTTCCCCACATTAAGCATAGCAAAAAAATTCAATGCACTTCATGTTTAAGAATTTACCAAAACTTCATATTTGGCATGGAGGTCTAAAGGGGAAAAAGTCAATTGCATGAGAAAGCCTGAGCTGACAGATTTTCCCTTTCCTCTCCACAGTTCTCTGCAAGGTAAAGGCAGGGCAATTACATTCATTTAACAGGGATGCTGCTGAGATACAAGTGAATTATGGGGAAGTTAATACAGTGTTATGATACAGCATCAACACAGTGTCCTCCTCATGCAAAGAGGACACTGTTCAAATCCCTCCCTTAACATCAGACATGACTTCAGGTGAGATATGCTGGTGGACAATAAATAATAGGTGTCCCTCTCAAATTTCCAACATGCATTCTGTTAACTAATCTACTCTCCTCAGCTGTGGACAAGAATACTATTCTCTCAATATTGTTGAAGTAAGATGCAGTTCCAGTCAAATCAGTTTCTGTTCATAGAAAGGAGTCCCATATTCTCTTTTGCCTTAAATAGCAAAATAGTATAGTTAGCCCTGGAACAATTTTTGCTCACTTACTGCACACTATTTGAGTTATTTATATTTCAGGGAGATATTCCATGCAGTACTTCCATATGCCTGAGCACCATCTAATTGATACTGTACATTTGGAAGATAATGCTAAAATATATGAACCTGTTGGTTCGGTGTCTTCTAAAGTGTATTAAAATACAGAAGAAGGCTTTGCTTTTTGTTATGTTTGAAGTTATCCTAAATGTATAGTGTATTGATGAAGATGGTGGTTTCATGTTAGTGGTATCCAATCCTTAATACTGCCAATGTGTAAAGTGCCTCCCAAATATCATCCCATGAACCATTTTCTACATCATCCTTGGATATGGTCTTTCTGACTTCTCTATGTCCAACCAGAATGTGCAATTGTACAATCTTTCACCTCAATCATAAACAAATACTTATCCTACTGTGAAAGCTAAACTGCTCATGAACTATTTTCCTGCACAAGGAAATACAATATGTTAGGATCCATAGATGCAGTGTCAATATAGCGGTGGTGGACAACTGTTGCCGATCTATGGATCAATTTTCTACTCCAGGAATCCTCTGTGGAGGAACCCAAAAACACAAAAACACAAATCCACTACAAGCCGTAGTACATAAATCACAGAGGTAAATGTTATTTTGCAGCTTATATAATACCATTAAATGTGTCTACAACTTATATAACACAGCATTGAGTGATATACAAGGAACATAAAACTGTTATATATACAGTGATTTTTACACCAGTCACAAAAGTAGAGTATTTCTTGCTGTAAAGAAGACTTCTCCTAAGAGCATAAGATCTCTTACTTTCTATAATGATACTATTGAGTGGAGCTTCCAGGCGCTTGTAAGAGGATATCCACGTAGAGGATTTCCAGACTGGTGTCAACTGTCTTAAGCCTTCCTCAGGTGGAAAAAAATATGAAGAGTACAATGAAGTGGATATCAAGTTCTCCAAAATATCAAGTCTTCCTCAGATGGATAAGTAAGAGAATACAATGAAGAAGTGGACCTAAAGAGAATATATATAGGTGGCTAGAACATGTCCCAAAAGGGATAAATATTTCCATGAGTTGCCAACCTATAAAGCATAAATAATAAAAGAGGCATAGACACTCACATCAAGTTCTCCTAAACAGTGCTCTGCAATTGTTTGATTCCATAGCAAGCACATGGACAGTGGGTGGAAACTAGTATATATACAGTAAAGCAGTTAAAGGGGCCCAGAACAGGTATAACAGGTGATAAAAGTGTTAAAGAACTATACACTATAGCTATATTTAATGGTATTATATAAGCTGCAAAAAACCCAACAACAACAATTACCTCTGTGATTTATGTACTACGGCTTGTAGTGGATTTGTATTTTTGCAATTTTGGGAATCTGTTGTCTTTTGTGTGAGGAACCCAAAATGCCAGAAATAGAGGTCTGAATCCTGTTGAGAAATTGTGAATACATAACCCACAGTCATTCATTTGCAACTGCCATGTATTCATAATCTCTATGCCATTTACTAAAAAACATTCACTGTGATAATCAGAGTCCATTCCCCTGTTGATTGGGATTTGAGATAGAGGTCATTTTCTGACAGTTGTGTCAGAGATCACTCATGGGATGGGGGTGGGAATGTTGGACAATGATCAACAGGGAATTTGACCTCTGTTGATCCCAGAAGCTACTTGGTGGTAAGTGGTGCTTGGCACAGGATGTCAAGGCAGAATTCATTGCACTGGGATGTTGTTACTATGCTATATAGTACACAATGGCCATATAGGATTATGGCAACAAAAACAAAGTCAGAAATGGCTAGAGACATTGACATTGGAATGAATTAGTGGAATGAGGGCTGTGTCCCTCTCAAAATGTTCTGGCAAAACTGGACTGCCAAGGCTCCTATGTTATTAAGACCCCTCAGTAAAGCAAAGGCAAACCCCCTCTGAATAAATATTGCCAAGAAAACCCCATGATTGTGTTAGCATTGCCATAAATCAGAAATTACTTGAAGGCACAAAACAGACAAACATGGACTGAAGGCCTGTTGACATTGGTTGCCTAATTTGACCAGAAAGTGAACCTGGATGTCCAGATGACATCTAAGGACTTCCAGTCCATAATGAAGGGTAAAAACGGGTTACCCTGATTTTATCCCATATTATGAGGTGTCAAAATTCCAAAACTTGGGGCTGGTTTGCACTTTGAGGTTAGTGTGGACAGCTGGACCAGGTCTAATACAAAGAGGTCTACAGCACAAGGGAAAGGAACTGGATCAGCCCTCTGTTGTCTTCTCAATGCTGTGGTAGATGGCCACAGAGATCTGGAGAGCTGCTGGCTGTAGCTTGGTACCTTTGCTCATATTAGCAAAGGCACCCACATAACAAAGGAAAAGAAATGGAAATCTTATTTGCTTTTCTCCAGTTGTGTGTGCAAGGCAATGTGCCTTGCTATGGCCAGGAGTTCTTCTGGAGCTCCATGGGTGTCCACTCCAGTGATGGCAACAGGAATATCCAGGGTAAGATAGTTTGCTTTGCCACCACTATAGGAGGAAAGGGGCAGTGTAACCATCCCTAGGGTCAGGCAGAGGTATTGTTACTTTGTTAGCTTCAGAGCAAATAGCATGTGTAGATGCACCTCTATACAGAGATAGGCATTCCTTAAATACTACCTGCATATTTAGAATGAAACATAGCAATAAAATACAATAGTAACTTATGTCTAAGGGCAAAAAGCAAGCAAGCAATGGATTCACCTCAAAACCAGTTCTGGCTGTCTTCACAATGCAAGGTGACTTCTAGTAAGTATCCCAGGTTTTTTCTCCTTGCTCTACTTTAAGTTGGGAGGTACTCCAAAATTTGCAGGAAACTTCCACAGGATTCTTGGCAGTCTGGACAGCTGGATTTGCTCTGTTTTATCCCAGTTCTCTGGCCAGAAAGGCACCACTACAATTACCCTTTCCCTACACTGATCAACACAGGTAAAGAGGGTGGGTGGCTCCATCCTATGTCATCACCACAACTCTACTCCAGCTGATAGGGTTCCACTTCCTGCATTATGAGCAACAAAATTGGGTACCTGGATTATGAGCAAGAAAAAGGAGGTCAATCTACTCCCTCCTTGCAGGTCATGTGGGTGCTGCATTATAACATTACCCAACATAACTGCAAAAGCCAGGTCCATGGCAAACAAGGAGTGATGGAAGCAACATAGAAAATAAGGTGACATTCCAGCAAAGCCAATGTGGTCTCAGCTGAACGCCTATGTGGCACTGCAGTGTGTGTGGCCCAATGCATTTAACCACTATCACGATCACGCTGAACTGCATGAATCAGCCGGTGTAGCTACTGCCTAGAACAGCTTCCCAAGGTCAGGGAACAAATGACCCAAAAATTTAGAAGGGGAGAAGTCAGGCATTATTGTTTAGTGTGTGTCGATGTCAAAAAAAATTGGATCTTTCCAGCTCCATGTAAGTATTTATCACACCAGATAGGATTATCAGTTTGTCCTTTTTATCCTTGTCTGCTTTTGTGGGGAGTCTGAATGTTTGCCTCTATGTGTTTTTTAATCTGTTGTAATCTGCCTTGAGTCCTCTTGGGGAGATAGGATGGGATATCAATAAAGTTTTATTTATTATTATTATTAATAATAATAATACTAATTCAGAAAAGGATACCAAAATTTTTCAAGGAAAGTGATAATGCTCTGGCTTATTGATACCTTATCACTATTTTCTGGCTAGCCACAAAGCTTTTCAATTTTTTTCATAAGCATTCAGTCATTCCGTTTTGTCAGAATCAAGGGCACCTATTGTAACAAAGGACATTAATGCACTATCATTTGTAAGGAAACAGAAGTGTAGATAACGGTGTTTTTAATGATATGGTAAATTAAGAACGAATAGATAAGGCAGAAAATAACAATAGTTCTGAGTATAAAACCAGGGACACAACAGTGGTAACTGTGCTTTCTCCAGAAGAAGACATCAGATACCGATCACCATGAAGTGGCTAATCATAGTACTGGTTTATCTTCACTTGTCAGAAGGACTAGAGAGGTAACTATCACAAACCACAGTTATTACAAATATTGTAGAATTAATACTAGTAAAAATTAGACATCTTTGGCTATTTCTTCAGAACAGAAACATACCATCTTTCCACAGCAAAAGTTAAACCACTGCTTTTCAAGTTCTGTAATACCTATATCCTGTCTTATGTGCTTTGTTACTCAAAACCAGTGCAGAGGACAAATGGTAAACAGCGTGGTCAAAAGATATGGACGCTCTAGAAACATTTCCACTGCTTCCCTGCAATTTTTGTGTTCTGCACAGAGTCATCCTGAAGAGAGGGTAAATCTATTCAAGAGAACATGAAGGAGAAAGGGGTGCTGGAGGAATTTCTGAAAAAGAACCATGTTGATTCTGCATTGAAATACCACTACAATGAATACAATGTTGCTTATGAGCCAATTACCAATTATTTGAATGTGAGTACTAAAATACTGCTATATGTGTACTGAAACACTGATTCTATTATTCCATAGCCCCTTCGATGATACTTGAGAGCTCTTTTATAGGGAATAATCCCTTTTTTCTATCAAATTCCTCAAAAGAGACTTATAATTGCATGATACTCATATGGAAAATAGTAGAAACGCAGGGAACAATGTTAAAAACTTATATAAGTTTGGGGAAACCTGCCACTTTATCAAAACCTTCTTATTTGGCAGTCTTACTACTTTGGCGAGATTAGTATTGGGACACCACCACAGAATTTCCTGGTTGTAATGGATTCTGGTTCTTCCAATCTCTGGGTTCCGTCTGTATATTGTGATACTGCAGCCTGTGGTGAGTACAGAGATTCGGCTTTAGCAAACTCATTAATGGACACATTGCTTCTTTCAAAAAATATATTCTTGCTTGATTAAGTAAATAGTTTTCAATAGGAATCAAATGCCTGCATATTATCAATTGAGCTGTATTTATTTATAATTTTAACACCTTTCTCCAATGTTGTAGGGGCAGTGTATATGGGATTATCTCATTTTCTATTTATGATAATTCTTTGGGGAAGGTTAAGAACTACTAACTTAAGGAACTTCAACTAGTGAGCTTCAATGCGGAGTATCAGAATCCTATAGCTGGTATGACCACAGCATATTTCTGGGTATTTTAGTCCAAAAAAGTACTTTGTTCTAATTTTAACTAATGTAGATTTCTGTTCGCTACATCAGTGTTTCTCAACCAGTGTGCTGTGGCACACTAGTGTGCCGTGAGCGATCATCAGGTGTGCCGCGAGAAAAGCTCTCTGCCCCCCTTCCTTCCCCCCTCCTCCTGCCAAACTCCTGCTGCTTGGGAGAAGAGGAGGAAGGGCCAGGCAGCGGCGAAGAAGAAGAAGGGACTGGGGCGCCACCTCCTTCGGCCGTTTCCCCAACCAGCCTCCAATCCGCCATGAATCCCGCCATGACTCTCGCCCCTTGCTTGTTGAAGCCGCGCGGAGGAGCCCTGCCTACTGAAGCCCGTCCACCGCTCATGCTCCTCCTCTGTGGGAGAGTTGAATGCTGGCTTGGCACTGCCCCCTCAAGGCTGGCGAAGTTATGGGAGAACTAAAGCCGGGGGGGGGGGGATGGCATGGCCTGGCTCCTCCCCCTCTCTGGCTTCAGCACTCCCAGCAGGTCACTATCCCCCAGCCATTCTTTACAGTGTTACAGTGTCATTTTGATTGGTGGTGTGCCCCCGGATTTTTTTAATGTTAAAAGTGTGCCACGGCTCAAAAAAGGTTGGGAAACACTGCGCTACATCACGTTGGCCTTTGTATAGAAAAGTGGCTTCAAATGACAATATTAGAAGAAGTTTTCAAAATTAAAAAACCCTTTTACTTATATAGAGATTTTTCAAAAATAGAAAGTCCTATGTAATTTATCTTTGGACTACATAGAACATTCTATCTTTGAAAAATCTCCATATGAGCAAATGATTTAAAAAAAAAATTTAAACCCCATTTAACTCCTGTTGGTGCAATGGTTTAAACCCTTGTGCCGGCAGGACTGCTGACCGAAAGGTCATCGGTTTGAATCTGGGGAATGGGGTGAGCTCCTGTGTGGCAGCTCCAGCTTCTCATGTGGGGACATGAGAGAAGCCTCCTACAGGATGGTAAAACATCCGGGTGTCCTCTGGACATTGTCTTTGCAGATGGCCAATTCTCTCACATCAGAAGTGACTTGCAATTTCTCAAGTCGCTCCTGACACAAATCAATCAATCAATCAATTTTGGACTGCTGGTATGCACGGCTGTGATCTCTCACTCCCATGGAAACACTTACAAAGCAGGTTTGCAACTAAAAATTAATTCCATGATTCAAATTTTGTGAAGTTATATTACTTTCAGTAAAAGTTTTAAAAACCTCATTCAACATTTTTATGAGAGAGCCCTCCATCTTGCTGAATATTCATTTTGCTGACTATGGAGCATTCCTTGTCATAAAGGCAATACACCAGGCCTATAACAAAACTAGACCTCTGGGGAATTAAGATATGAGAAGCAATTGCAAATAGCTTGTCATAGATAAAAAGATTTTTGTTTATTCTACTCTTACTCTAGCAAAGCACAACAGATTCAATTCTAGTGCATCTTCCACATACTCCAACTCTGGGCAGACTTATACCCTGTACTATGGAGCTGGTGACTTAACAGTCATGCTAGGCTATGATACTGTAACGGTAAGTATGCTTTGCACCGTTAAGTGTGTTTTATTTGGAAAATCTTCAAACATTATTCAAAATCAGAAAAATGCATTTAGAAAGTTTAGAAACATTAATTTTTATATCTCCCATATATCCATAGCTAACATGGCCAGTGGTTGTGGTAGTTGGTGGATGTGATGGATTATTATTTATAATAGCAATAATAATAATACTTTATTTATATTCCACCCCATATTTACCTGGGGAACTCAGGGCAGATTCCAACATACAATGACAAACATTCAATGCCTCCATAGAACAAACAAGTACCGACATAATAATCTCAGAATTATGGATTGTAGGATTATCGTTCCCAAAAGTAATACCTCCAGACTTTATCCAGAACATAGCACTACACTCTTAAAAGGATTTGAAAGAAGGGATCCCATTAAAGCTTAGAATGGAAACCCGTGATTTGTGATCTGTGTGATCAGGGCCTTATCAGCGGTGGCCCCTCGGTTGTGGAACTCCCCCCCAGTGACATCAGACCAGCCCCCTTCCTATTCGCCTTCAGAAGGAGAGTCAAAACCTGGCTCTGGGAGCAGGCTTTCGAAAAATAGGGCCGTGCAGTAATTTTAATGTGGAATTATGTGCAATTGATCACAAAATGGCCTTAGATCTTAAACTCTGGATGGCGTGTTTTGAACTTGAATGCATTTTAATCATGTTTATTATGTTTTTAGGTGGATTTTGTATGTTTTGAGGCACTGTGTGGGTGCCATTTGAAAGCCGCCTTGATGCCCTTCCCCCTTTTTTCAGGGTAGAGAAAGGCAAGGTATAAATAAGGCAAATAAATAAATAAATAATAGTGAAGTAGCACAAACCTTTTTCTTTTTTTATTAAGAGGTTCAACCTCGGAGTTGGTTGAAACCTTTTGTATTGTTATCCCAATAACCCCATTAATGTGGGATATAATGAGTATGGTGATCAGATCATAATGTACCAGTAAGGCCTTTTCACGGACCACCCTGAGAATTTCGGGGGGGGGGTGAAGCCCCTTTAGCCCCCCCTGGCTACATGCCTGTCCCTGGGTACTGGTTGTGGGGGGTCGGGAGCAGGTAAGATCCCCGTTCAACTTGTATACAGAATGCTGGACTAGATGGGCTGACCCCAGCATCCTATGTTCTTATGTTCTTATCTCCTAGGTTTTCCTGTTCCTTCTGCAACCCTCACATAGCAGGGTAGATAAGGAAGAGAATGAATTTCCCCAGAAACAACATGTTGTCATGACTTCCTTTTGTTGGTGTCAGTGTATGCCTTTAATCAATGATTACTACTTTCAATCTATATTGGCATATGTGAGCTTGCTTGAGACAGACAGACAGACAGACAAATCCATTTTTTCTTCCCTTTCTCTCAGGTCCAGAATATTGTTGTTACCAACCAGGAGTTTGGCCTGAGTGAGAATGAGCCCTTGACTCCCTTCTACTATGCCAGTTTTGATGGAATTATGGGTATGTCTTATCCATCTCTAGCTGTAGGAGGGACAGCCACAGTCATGCAGCAGATGCTGAATCAAGGACAGCTTTCTGAGCCCATCTTTAGCTTCTACTTTTCACGGTATGATCCAAAAATCTCTAATTTTTCAAAGAGCATATACAAGATGTTAGAAAAATGGATCTAACATAACTGAGTTGCTGCTCTTTGATAGTATTCCGACAATGGTTAAATTGCCCTAATATAATAGGGATTGACTTTTCTTCCATGATATACACAGAAATTTGAGGGAAGATATTATTATTTTTCTAAATTTTCAATCATCCTCATGTTGAAAAACATTTTGAAGGAGAAATATTATATTTACTCAAATCTAACACTCAGCTTTTTTGTCTAAATTACCTTCCCAAAATTAGAGTGTGAATTAGATTAGCATACTATGGTAATCTTAGTTCTAAACCAAAGCAAAGTGGGAAGCTATTTCAGGAGCACCTGGAGCTCCTATTTGAGAGATGTCATCTCTAATTTAAAGGCCACAGCTCAATGGTATGCAAAGCCACCTTAGCAGAGAAAGTTCAAGACCTTGTAAAACTATATAATTCCATAGCATTGAATGGATGTGTACCTTTTTGACCAAATTATTTTTTGCTGTTGTGCAATACATTCGTCAGCAAATACATTTTTGAATTCAGGGTTTTGAAAATCGAGATGTACACTAGACTCAATAGCGCGTTAGATTTGAGTAAATACGGGTAGGTTATATTGACCCCAATTCCATTGTTCAACCTAAGTAAAGAGATCCGTTGATTAAAGTTATCTATGGACTTTACTGCACAAAGATGGCAAACCAGCATAGAAGTAGAGCCATCACCTATGACGAAGGTTCCTATCATACAATGCTGTGTGCAACCTGTGGCCAGTTGATGGAAAAGACTTGTCAAAAGCCCCTCATTGTGTCATCGTGCCACAACATACCCAGTGCAATGGTAGCAAGGCGAGATATCGCTACAGAGATATGTGTAGCAGATACATAACTTGATGTATCTGGATCTTGGGCATTTAACTATTACTCCATGGCACGAAAATTCGAATTTTGTAAAAATAGCTGTTGTGGTTATTCAGGATTAAGCTATGCTCATCTTCCTCTACTGTTTTCTTTTTTTGGTCTTGTTTTCTGGCCACATGCACATACATATTCCATCTTAACAAATATACCTACATTTGATTTTCTCTCTCCCCATTTTCACCTACCAGACAGCCATCTGTTCAGTATGGAGGGGAACTGATCTTGGGAGGAGTTGATACTCAGCTATTCTCTGGAGACATTTCCTGGGCACCTGTCACCCGTGAAGTTTATTGGCAAATTGGTGTTGAAGAGTAAGCAATTTTCTATATATAGTTGAGGTCCGATTTTCTGGTCTGATGTCCTTTTGCTTTTCAGAGGTGGTAAGAGAAGCATACTGGCAGTTTATCAAATAGTTATTTTTCTTCTTTTTTTTCTTTTTATATATTTGTGTAAGGTAATCTGTGTGTATATGCAGGAGGAAAGGACTAAGTACTCAAGGTGTAGCTACAGGAGAGGCAACATCCAGACAAGCATTCTTATTTTCTGGCAACCTCCTCCTTCCCCAAATAAGAATTCTGCTTCACCATGTAATTTTCCTTCAATATCAAAATTTCTAGTCTTTCAGAGTGACACTTTGTGAATCATTCACATATAAAGCTTACGTTTATTGTGTTCACGGGTAATTTTGCTGCCGCCACCCTCCCCTTTGGATGCATAAACTGTATTTCTAAATGCTCATTGGAAGTATTAAATCACTGCAATGCTAGAAATATGGAAACTGAAGGCACATTTAATTGAGCACCAGAATTCTTATGGTGTGGAAAATGGGGAGGGTCGTGATCTCATCTCTCCCTCTCCGCTATTGCTACCTTCCTGCATCTAGCAAAAAACTGAACATTTTAATATTACAGACTTCATCCTATCAAATATATGCATTAGAAGTACTGTTCATTTCAAAGGGATAATTTAGCCATAATGAAATAATAATACAATAAGATAATGTGCCACATAAAATACACTCCTACATTACTCTTGTTAATGTTGTGTACTTAAATAAATAAATTCCATGGGAATTACCGTTGTATTTGAATGTTACAAGAGAGGAGAATTCAATCTATGCTTTTTAAAAAAGGCTGCAAAATAAAATGAACAAACAAGAATCTTAAATCAACCATCATCCATCATTCAGAATCTGTATGCCTACTGCAACCATATTGCAAAGAACATTCATTCTCCATGACAATGGATGAAGGAGATAAATGAAGAAACAATAACTTGCTGAGCAAGAAGAAAGCTTGAGTGTTACACAAAATGTAGGGTTATAACACCTGAATTGCTACTTGAAAAATGTGTACATATTTGCTGCTCATGTATGCGCGCACACACAAACCTAAAAGTATTTTAACACTCCAGTAGCACCACAGACAATATTATTTATTTTCCATATGAAGGATTTTGACTACAGTGGGTAAAATGAGTATAGCCAACTTACATACCTCTGAGGAATTAGGTCGATTCTGGCAGTTTGATGCTTCTGTTTGATGCTTTGCTTTTTTGTTGATATAATTTATTTGATAGACTATGTTGTACCTTAATGATAGATGTTTTTATATTAAGGGTTATTATTTTCTTTTCTATTATGTATGTATTGGTTGTTGCATCCAGGCATTGAATGTTTGCCTTTTTGTGATTGGGATCTGCCCTGAGTCCCTTTGGGGAGATAGGGTGGAATATAAATACATTATTATTATTATTCTGACACAAAAACACAGTATGTCACAGCAAACAAGATATATATGCTGGATTTCATATCACAGAATCACAAGTCGAACACCTCCCAAATGTCTAGGACTGTGTGATATATTTTCGAATGATGCACGCTGAGCCAAGTAAGGTGGCCTTTTGCAGTTGACATAATGTTGTGTACTTAAATAAATAAATTCCATGGGAATTACCATTGTATTTGAATGTTACAAGAGAGGAGAATTCTCTCCTCTCTTGTATTGTTTCCAAATGCTGGCTGAGATCTTTTGGCACGGCACCCAGTGTGCCGATTACCACTGGGAGCACCTGTACTGGTTTATGTCAGAGCCTTTGCAGTTCAATTTTGAGGGCCTGATATCGGCTAAGTTTTTCCTGTTGTTTTTCCTAAATGCGACTATCACCTGGTATGGCGACATCAATAATCCAAACTTTTTCTTTTCCACAATCGTGATATCTGGTGTATTGTGTTCCAAAACTTTGTCAGTCTGGATTCGAAAGTCCCACAGTATTTTTGCATGTTCATTTTCCACTACCTTTGCGGGTTTATGATCCCACCAGTTCTTTACTACTGGCAGGTGGTACTTGTGGCATAGGTTCCAATGAATCATTTGGGCCACAGAATAATAATAATAATAGTAATGGGTTTCTCAAAATCCAGCTGATGGATCCCAGGAGCTGTAATCCAAAAGAGTAATTTTTCCAAACACTGGTTCTGGGAATTATTGCAAATTGCAAGCTTTTGTCTGGTTTGTTCCTTGCCCACAAACTTTGCTTGTACAACATTCTTTGCTCTTGTCTCTGTAGATTTGCCATTGGCAACAAGGCCACTGGCTGGTGCAGTGATGGCTGCCAGGCAATTGTAGACACTGGCACTTGTCAGCTTACTATTCCAAAGCAGTACTTTGACACTTTCCTGCAGGCTGTGGGAGCTGAAGAATATAACGGTGAGGTAAGTGAATGAGGGGACTTGGGGGATATGACTCAGAGCATTACTGCAGCTCCCAGAAGAAGTGTTCAAATTTATGTTGTCCAAACTCTTGAAGTAACAGCCAAGATAAAAGTAAGCAGAGTTAATGCAAGAGAAAAATGCTAACTTCTTCAAGGTATGAGATCAGATGGTATTGGGAAGAGAGTAATGATGTAGTAGATACATATGAATCTCTCTAGTGAACCAAGAATCCTTGGGAATAAAGAAATTTCCAAAGTTATAATATATCAGATAGATCAGGGCTGTCCAACTTCTACCGGCCCAGGGACCTGAATTCCGGTCACTGATGACCTGGGGGGCCGAAGGGTCTGCCCCGCCCCGGCTCCGCCCCACCCCTCTCCCAGCTCCACTTACTTACAATTCATAAGAGGCATCCATACAATCAAATATAATCTTTTACTAAGGGAAATGCAGGGTGGGAATACATAAGGGCATCCATACACAATTACATAATAATAACATAAAGGTTAGCCTACCTTCCCAAACGCGCAGGATCAAGAGTAGCCGGACCATGAGCAGAGGCGACGACCGACCGAGGCAGCAGCCGAGAAGGTCCAAATCGCGTCTCGTGGGCCGCAGGGATTAAGTAGCCGAGATTTCGGCAACAGGGATCAGTCGCGAGACTACGGAAGCCACACGGGATTTCGCTCAACGCAGGCGTGATCTCACCTTGAGAGCGAAATCCCGTGTGGCTACCGTAGTCTCACGATACTTGCTCCGGAACCCGGAAGTGGGTAATTTTTTAAAATATTATTATTTAATTTATTTTTTTTAATTCTTTATTTAAAAAACTTAGGGGGCCGCAGGGAAGGGGCTGGGGGGCCTTATATGGCCCCCGGGCCGCCAGTTGGACAGCCCTGAGATAGATTACTGATTGAATTAGCTAATTAAGCTCCTGTTTTGCTTTATTTATAAAAGCCTCAGCAGCTTACATAAAAAATAATAAATTAGTAATAATATTTTAAAGTGCTGGAATCCTGTTAGATCAGGGGTGCTCACACTTTTTCAGCATGGGAGCTACTGATTAAAAAACCGCATCCCAAAGATCACCTACCCAGAAATGTAAAACGTATAACTATGTTCTTATTTATTTATTTATATTTATTATGCATTTTTATGTACCGCTCCTTCCAGCAGGCTCGGGCAGTTTACATAAAATGAAGTTATAAAACATCAACATTTCAATTTAATAACAACAATATAAAACAGAGCATAAAAATACATCCAGCCACCCCATTTCTCCCACACTGCCATATTACCACACATATTATCAGCCAGAAAGTAAGAAGAGAGGCTTTTGAACTGCAAGGCCATTTAATACTCAGCAAGGTAAACAAAGGGGCATGCAAAAATACATCCAACCACCCCATTTCTCCCACATTTCCATATTCCCCAACATATATTTCTCAAGGAACAAAGCAAGCAGAGAGGCTTTGGAGCTAAAAGGCCATTTTTAAACATTAAAAATAAGCCAAGAGACATGCCACAGTACAATCAAGCACCCACCCCAAAGTAAAAAGACCGACCTTTGAGATGCGGTAAGGAAATGACCCCAAAGCGTCCTTCTTCTCCTCCTCCGTCATTGCTCCTATTTCCACGCCGCCAGCATGCGTGCCGCCTCCAAGAGCTCACGAGAAGTCAGAGAGGCAGAATGGGCGCTTCTGCGCATGCGTGCGGGGCCAGCCATGCATCGCGTCATCCAGGCCCGCCCCCTTTGGTCTCCTACGACTCTGAGTGGCTGGAGAAGGACGGAGGGAGGAGGAGGAATCCAAAAGAGCGGCCCATTCTGCCTCTTGGACTCTGGACGGAGCTTTTGGAGGCGGCGCACGAGCGGGGAGGAGCAACGACGGAGGACTTCTTTGCAGCGTGCAGGGGCGCGTGAAGAGGACCAACAGCAAAAAACCTCATCAGTGGCCTGAAGATCACCAGGATGAGGCCCAAAGATCACCCTGGTGATCCCAATCACCATTCTGAGCACCCCTGTGTTAGATAATGAAAACCTATTAAATTAATTGTTGAACTCTCATCATGTGGGTGAATCCCACTGATTTAATAGCTGTTTTTCTAAACTGGAGTTAACCAATGATTTAGGCTACTTGTGGTGTTTTTGAAAGAAGAGATGTTGCATCACATGATGAAAGATGTCTGTAATAGTACATTATTTCCCTCTCCTATGTATCTTGCATTTGGAATGCTTTATTCTGTGACTAGTCATTGAAAAGTAACACTTGCTTATTGGCAAGTGTGACTGCTATGGCACACATCTCAAAGAAAATTCTGTTGTCAGGAAAATAGGTTAATTCTTGATATATACAGCTCTCTTAACATTTAGTTTGATCCTTTGTCAGTCTCTTTACTAACGGGGACAGAATTTATGTACTAAGTCTGTTTTAACATCATTTGCATTCTTTTCAAAGTTACTAGTGAACTGCAACAATGTCCAGAACATGCCCACCATCACATTTGTCATTAATGGATCCCAGTTCCCTCTGCCGCCCTCTGCCTATGTCGCCAATGTATGTATACTTTATTGCTTAAAAATGTATATTTTACAATATGCTGTCTGGCTATTGTAGTATCAAGAGATTGTGGTAATAGTATTCAAATGTTTGTAGTCACAACTTGGAAAATGTTGGGATGCATATGAGCATTTATTTGCTCAAGAAAATTGTGAACCTTGCAAAGATCAGTGTAAGGACTCACCTGCCTTAAGCAGGGCCGAGGCCTGCTTAGGAGGGGTTTGGAAGTCCTGTTTTGGTTGTGCTGGCATCCATCTTGGAGAGGTGGCTGCAGCCAGCAACCATTAAGGGAAGGGAAAGCCAGAGCAAGGGGGCGTGGCCTTGCAGGCTTGTGCCTAGTTACAGTGAAGAGGCTGTGATTGGTTAGAGTTTAGAGGGGGAGGAGTGGAGCTGACAGAGTAGAAAGTCCTCTCAGAGAATGTTTGAGTCTGGAGTCTGGAGTTTAAAGCAGGGCTGTGCAGACGCACATCTCCAGCCTCTGCTGTTTAGAGTCAGGCTGTAGATTAGACATCTAAGCCTGAGGCAGTCTTGAGCAAGGTTCTGGGGGAGTATCACCAGAGCCTTGGCAACAGAGACTGACAGTCTGTCCTAAGCAATTCACCACGTAGGAATAGGCTGGACTAGTGGGAGTCAAGACTGAGATCTGACCGCCCTTAGGGCCAGTAGTGATTCTAGTGGGGACGCTTGTGGAAGAGTGCCAATTTAGAACTGTTCTTGTGATAGGCAGTTGGGATACCTGGTCATCTCTGGAGATAGAGTGACAGGTATAGGGCCTCTTAGACTGTGTGGGTTACGAGTAACCCAGGAGTAGCCAGACTCGCGGAACGATCTAAGTGATTAGATGTTCCAGGATTTAGGAACAACAACCATCTAGTGGAACTATTAGTTGGGAGTTGGGAGACAAGTCTCAGTACTGTCTGTGGAACTGAACGTACCATCTCAAGAAGTAATAATAGCCTTTTTAGTCAGTAACCTCTACGCTCTAGCACATATAGTGAATCTTGTAACCATCACGCTATCCAAGTCTATCATTGTTGTAACCGTACGCTAGTTGCCTCTGAGAAGAACCAATACGATCTGTGCCTATTTTATAGCCTCGTTCTTGTTAATAAATTATTTTGTTTATTAACTTTTAAAAGAAGCCTCAGTCATCTTTCGGTCTCCTCATTTTATATTCTTGGTGGGTGGGTTGTCAAGGCCAAACGCTACAGACACTTCATTTTAATTAGAAGTAAATCCTAATGACCCATTAGGTTGGTGGCAGACTACCGGGAGTGTCAATTAAGTCAATTTAGGTGACCGAGATAGTCACAATCAGCTATGGCCATTTGAATTATTTTCATGGAGTTACATTACATACAAAAATATCTTCTAGGCTCTGCTTTGGCTTTTCATATTTTAAATGAGGGTATGAATTATGGAACCTACAACATGTTAGACACAATGCACACTGCATCATGTGCATTGTAGTCAGATCTGAACCTGCACATTCAGATCATGAAGTGCAACCTGGAGCACATCTAATGTGGGTCTGGCTCACATCGTATGCCTTGATAAACAAACCTTTGGCAAGCATGTCCTCATTGTTATGTGGTTATAGGCCCTTCCACACAGCCATATAATCCAGAATATCAAGGCAAATAATCCACAATATCTGCTTTGAACTAGATTATCTGAGTCCACACTGCCATATAACACAGTTCACTGTGGGTTTTGTACAGCTGTGTGGAAGGGGCCTTATTGAACAGAACCAAAAACAAGCAGTTGCCTTCTTGTCATGCAGTCTAATCAAACCTGATTTTAGAATGACATCTTTACAAATGCTTCACAGCATTGTTTTTGAGCAATGGGGGAAACTGAAAGATCCTTTTGTTTTCTTTTACAGAATGATGGATATTGCACAGTTGTAGTGGAGCCAACCTATCTGGCTTCCCAGAGTGGAGAGCCATTGTGGATCCTGGGAGACGTCTTCCTTAAGGAGTATTATTCCGTCTTTGACATGGCGAACAACAGGGTGGGGTTTGCACTATCGGCTTGAATGTGACAAAGCCCAGTTTCTCTCCAACATCATACTTCTGTTCTCTTGGACTCTAAATGAATGACTTTCAATCAAAATAATAAATAAACTCTAATATGTCACATTTTTGTTTGGGCTTGTCAATAAAAATATTTGTTGATATCATCTAAATGATTAAATGTCTCCAAATCAACCTGAACTCTCCCTAGAAGCCACAGTGAGGTTGGAGTATGGTTATATCATAAGGAGAGAAAGACAATAGCGTTGTTGAAGGCTTTCATGGCCAGAATCACTGGGTTGCTATGAGTTTTCTGGGCTGTATGGCCATTTTTCAGAAGCACTCTTTCCTGACGTAGATGTGGGTGAAATGTCAGGAGAGAATGCTTCAGGGACATGGCCATACAGCCTGGAAAACTCACAGCAATCCAAAGACAATTGTATCTGGTAAGGTAGAAGACAGTATTGAAAGAGAATAACCACATTTCAGGTGGATAGACTCAATCATAGAAGCAAAAGAGTTCCCCAAATAATTCTGGCCCCAATGTTTTTGATCCATAATTAGATCTTGCACTTTCCACTATTTTCTCTAAAAAAGACACAGTGCCCTCTTATGTGTCTCTTCTTCCCTCCCCCCTGGTTCTGACCCCGTCACTTGCCCTTAGCAGTTTACTCATCAACCCTATCCTTTGCAAACTATTTGCACCAGCCGCCTGCCCAAGCTCAGAGCTATGCACTATTCAGAGCATGGAATGTTGTTAGATGTTCGCTATGTATTCCATTATGTGTGGTTTGTTTTTATATTGTTGAATTTTTAAAATGAATTTCACTCTTATATTTTAACTATGTTGAATCTCAGGCTTGTCCCTATGTAAGCCATCCCGATTCCCTTCGGGGAGATGGTGGCGGGGTACAAAAATAAAGTTATTGTTATTATTATTATTAACAGACTTGAATCTGCAAAACCTTATTAGCGCTATTTAGGAAAGGAGAACGTAAAGGTCTCTCATTCATAGGGTCATCAAAAATAGAATTGAAGGCTGGTAACAACAATAACACAAAGGGCTCTTGCAGTATTTTTGAGGGTAACTGAGATAATAAAGTTGGTAGCATAAATGTAATAATGGTATGCAATGATATTAATGACTCTCAATGTCGTAAGGTGTGTGGCATTCATGTCTCTGTTCCATAGATGATATTAGGGGCATTAGGGACATATCTACTCTTGAACACCCTTTTCACCACAAACCACACTCTATTCAGGTAATCCAGTAAGTAAAAGTTTATTAAGAGAAGAATATAAAAAATAAGCAATCCCAAAAGGACAATCAAAGTTCAAAAAGTTATTTCCAAGATAGCCAAGTTTTCAAAATCCTTTCAAATGTAGTTTCAAGGGTCAATCCACAGATATATCCATAAACATGATAGCATGAATCCAAGACAGGCAACCTATGCCACATGTGAAACTAGAAATAGGAACAAGCTTAGAAACTTGAACATATGAATCCAAAAACATGAGAGCTGTTCACCTGAATACAACATTGCTCTCACAAAGGATTGTACCAGCAGAAAACCACTTAAAAGAACTCAGTCCCTCCCATGACATCAGCCTCTAGGAAACACGAGTCTCTGTTGTACATTCTGTTGTACATTCCGATGTTCTAAGTGCCTTGATCTGGACCAGTGGTTTTCAACCTGTGGGTCCCCAGATGTTTTGGCCTTCAATTCCCCAAAACCCCAAAAGCTGGGAAAGTGGCTGGGATTTCTGGGAGTTGTAGGCCAAAACACCTGGGGACCCACAGGTTGAGAACCACTGATCTGGACAAACATTCCTCTCCCACATTTCTCTCAGCCTGGGCTTCTAGCAGATTCTCATGAAAACTGATACCACTTTCTCCAGTCTCATAGGAACTGCCAGGATATTCTAAAACGGCTCTTTCGAGACCACTTCTATCCCCTTCTGGGCCCTCCAAATCTATCCCAGTACACCCTTCCTTATCTTCTGAGCACTCAGAATCTGACCAGGCTACAACACGTTACATCTTAGGACAATTCTGAAAACAACATGCATAGTTTGCAGAAGCCTGCAAGCTCTCACTATCTTCCTGTACTGACTATACTGCCAGGATATATGGGGACTTAGATAACGTTCAGAATGAAACAAGTTGCCCGCTGTAGAAAAAGTCCAATGGCTAGAGCCAACAAGGGCTAGGTTCACCTGCTGCTTTAAATTCCTATAAGCCATCAATTTGTCTGCAGAAACATTAGAGCTGCAATATTTTTTAAAAAACATAATTATCAACTCTAATTCTGAGAATAGATATCAATGGTGTAGCTAAAAGAGGAGGGCTATGGCAAATGATAGCATTGCTTTACAACTAATTTTTCCTTCAGTCCCCAATTTTCTATGCAACAACTTAAAACCTGGGTTAAGCATTAGAAATGTAGTTAGACATCCAAATAAAAGGGGCTGGCAAAGTAATAAAGGGAAACACAGCACATATACAAGTTATAGATGTGAGCAGTTTTCAATGTCTCACTGTCTGCAGTGCTGAAGAAAAGGTTCATTGGGATATAAGTAATTTGGAGGGTATACGTGATTTTTATTATAATAAATATGTACTGTACTACAAAATTTCATTGAGGAACAGCATTTTTATTTGGTATGGCAATGCTTTCATCCCTCCTCCACTATGTCCCTGAAAGTGGTTCAAGCCAAAGGCTTAAGTAAGCCAATATTCTGTGCTCACAGTGGCCAACTATATGCCTCCTGGAAGTCCACAAACAGCAGCATAGGAGTGCAACACAGCAGACATTGATGGCTCTATCCTCCAGGTCTTCTCTAATTCCCTTATAAACCACCCAGTTAGCAGCCATAGCAATAATCATGATAGCACATTATGCACTATGTGTATCATTATATTTATCTTCTAATATTCATCTTTAGTAAATAATGCTGACTTCTAGTTTTATGGGAATGGTATAAAAGCTTCTATTAGGGTGCATCTGCACTATAGAAGCAATGAAATTTGATACTATTTTAACTGCTATGGCACAATGCTATGGAATCATGGGAGTTGTAGTTTTACAAGGTATTTAGCCTTCTCTGCCCAAGACTGCTGGTGCTTCACCAAATTATAACTTTCAGAATTCAATAACATTGAAACATGGCAGTTAAAGTGGTGTCAATTGCATTGATTCTTCTGTGCAGATGCCCCTACTCACTTTCACTGCATTGTTTTTATAAATCTATCATATTATTTACCTTTCTCTTTAAAAAGCCAAATAGTCCAAATGTCATAAACTTTCCTCAAATAATTGCTCCTGATAATTTATTATTTTGGTCACACCTTTTCAAGCTTAGCAATTGCAGTAGTTTTTCTACTAGAAGCAGAAGTATAAAATCATAGGGTTATAGAGTTAGAAGGGGCTCCATGTGCCACCAAATCCAACTTCAATGGAGGAACATCAATGAGGGCATCCTGAGCAAGTAGTTCTCTAGCCTCTTTTTGAAGATGTCTAGAGAAGGAGACTAAAGTTCAGTTAAATTCTTCCCTCATCTAACTATGACATTTGCTCCTACCCTTTGGGGAAGCAGACAGCAAACCAGCCCCTATTCTCTTTGGCAGCTTGCTAGATATTTAGAGAGTACAGTCATGTCATCTCTCAGTTTTCTCTCCATCAGACTGAATATGCCCAACTCCCCATATATTTTGCTTTCCATACCTGTTATCCTTCTCGCCGATCTGTGAATCAGTTCTTGTTTATATGCAACTTAAAATTGAGTGCATACTGAATAAGGGTAATGTCATATTGGCAGGTTTATTTTCTATTATTGCTCTAGCTTCGAGTTTTTTTACAGCACTCCTACACTGGGTTGACAAGTTTATTGACCTATCAATCCATCTACCAAAATCCCAAGATCCCTTCCTTGGACAGTCTCTGCCAACTTACATCACATCAGTGTAAAGTTAGGGCTTATTTTTGCCCCACCCCTTCACACTTGCTTACACAGAAATTCTTTTGCCATTTTAGTACTTGTTCCTATTTTGAGATCATGACAAGCCATTGCTGTTTGGAAGTTACTTTTGAAATATCAATCTCAGTTTTAATTTTTCAAATGTAACTTCTGTAGTTTGACGTATAAATTGCATGTACAAGAAGGGGAGGGGAGGAGTGGGGAAAAAACAATAAAATAACAATAAAAAACAGAGGGAAACCCCCCAATCCATTGCTGTTTTAACCACCTCTACTACAATAATATCATAAGCAAATTCAAGTATTTCATTTGTAATTCCTGACTTCAGGTGAACAAGTTAATATTCAGTAATACCAATAAAGATTTCTGAGGGACTCCACTACACATGTACTATACATATGCTTCTGTTGCAAAAACTGGCTACGGATTCCCACCGTCTGTTTAAATTTCTTTAACCAGTTTCAAGTCCATAACAATATGTGTTGTTAAAGATTTTCATGGCTGGAATCACTAGGTTCCCTGTGGGCTTTCCGGGGTGTAAGACCATGTTCCAGAAGCATTCTCTCCTGATGTTTTGCCTACATCTATGGCAGCCATCCTCAGAGGTTGTGAGATCTGTTGTAAGGTTTGTGAGACTTCATAACATCTGAGGGGGCCTGGCATAGATGTAGGCGAAACATCAGGAGAGAATGCTCCTGGAACATGGTCCTACAGCCCAGAAAACCCACAGCAACCCATGACAATATTTATTTTGTTATACTGGGATGACATTTGTTTAGAGAAGGAATTGACTTTAGACCATGAATCACATGTAGTTCTCGGAGTTACTTTTGAGGCTGCCAGGGATTCCAGATTTTTTTAAAAAATTACTTCAAAATACCCCAGATTATTAACTGGCGGAGGGCACAAGGCATTTCCATATGACTGACACACACCTGGAAACCTAGAAATCAAAAGTACGTTATATGAATTTTTTCAAAAAAAAATTTTGTCTCAAAATGCCCCTAAGTGCTCTCCAGGGGCCCAGAAAGCCCCCCAAATCTAACCCCATGTTAAGAGGGGTTTGGGGTTGTTGTTTATTTGCAGTGATGGTACTCCCTTGTCTCTTAGAGGTGTAATGCCCACCACCAAGTCTTCAATAGTTGCACACTCCGGGTTTAGAAATTTTTGATGAAGGACGAGTGTTTACGGGTATAATGATTCTGCATTTCCACATCCACATGTTGTTCGAGGAATACAGCATTCATTACTTGAGTTAGGCAATGTTTAAGTAGTGGGCTTGTGGATGGATAACCATACAATCAAAATATCCCTCACGTTCCCATGTAAATGTGAGTGCCAATTATCAGTTTTAATTAAATCTGAGTGTTCTGCATATACAGCTAAATTCTTAGTAGGTAAAACTGAGTAATTCAGCTGAAGATTTGGTCAATAACAAATTGTTTCATGATCTAATTTTAAGGTGAAAAGGAAATGCACAAATTGTGTCTGTTTTCTCCATTTTTTGCATTGTTCTCTGTTGTTTGATATGATCTACTATTTATAATAACAAAATAATGTCTATACATCTGCTTCTATTATAGTTCCAATACAACAAAATGTAGATATTTGAATTTAGCAAGAGACTTGATCGTGGTAGTCCATGCTCTCGTTATATCTCGAATAGACTACTGCAGCCTGCTCTATGTGGGGTTACCTTTGAAGACTGTTTGGATGCTTCAAATGGTCCAACAGGCGGCAGCCAGATTGCTCACTGGAGCAGTGTAGAGACAGAGGACATCTCTCATGTTGTATCAGCTCCACTAGCTGTCAGTCTGCTACCGAGAACAATTCAAAGTGCTAGCTTTAGCCTATCAAGCCCTAAATAGTTTTGGCTCAGCTTACCTGTCCTAACGTTTCTCCCTCTATAATCTACCTCAGAGACTAAGATCATTGGGGGAGGCCCTGTTCTCGGTCCCACTACCTTCACAAGCATGACTGGTGGAGATGAGAGACAGGACTTTATCAGTGGTGACCCCTCATCTATGGAACTCCCTCTCTAGTGAAATTAGATTGGCCCCTTCCCTCCTGATTTTCAGGAAAAAACTAAAGTCATGGCTGTGGAAGCAAGCTTTTGGTGAGTAAGCAGCGCAGCAAATAACAGAATGATGACTTGGATTGGCCCTGGAATATGATTTGGATTTTGTGATTTTAACTGATCCTTTCATGTTTATATTTTTAATTGGGTTGATTTAATGCAGTTGTTTATTTACCAATATGTAAATGTGTATTTGGCATCGAGTTTTTGCCTTTGTGAGGCTGCCCAGAGTTCCCGTTGGGTTCAAGTATGGTAAATAAATAAAATTAAAATAAATACTAAGGGAACCATAAGGGCACATCTCTGAATTACTTTGTTTATAATGCAGCTCAATTACAGCAGATCCTCCACATTTGTGGGGTAAGGATCCCATTTCCCTCCCACTCACCATTCCTGAGCTATTTATTTTTGCCCTTTTATTATTATTTTTAATTAACACTTGCTGGAATTGCACATGTGCTTTAAAATAATATTTAAAAATCATAAAAAGCAGATGTATGGGAAGGCAGGAACCACTGTGGAATAGTAACTGCATGCAATAAAGTCCTCGGAATTACTTTGGATATTGGTTCAAACTATCTAAACCAAAATTGCCTTTCTCGATTATGTCAATATTTGCCACAATCACTTTGATAATTAACTTGCCCTTTACTCTTTAAAAAAAATTGCCAATTTTCCAAGGAAACTGATTAGTCTTCAGCTGATAGTGACACGGTTTTCTAGTAACAAAGGTTTACACGAGGGCAAAATTTTATATCTTTATTGTTCGTATAAATCAAAGGCACAAATTGCTTTTAAAAATCTTTATTATCAAAGGAGTCAAACATCTTTTATCTGTAAGAAAACAGAAAGCGTAGGTATCAAGTATGCATAATGATATGGGAAATCAAGAGTAAATAACAGGTCTACAGAGGACAGTTGCCCTTAGTATAAAAGTTGGGTATCAACAGCAGAATTATGGACAGGATTTGGAAGGATTGATTCTCTAGTAGATCACGAAGGTGAAGACACCAAGCACCATGAAGTGGCTGATCCTTTTCTTGGTTTGTCTCCACCTGTCAGAGGGACTGGAGAGGTGAGTATCCTCACTAGGCTCAGAAATCATGGCTGAGATGAATAGAAAAATCAATGAACTAAAAAGCATAATAGATATATGGAGGGCCTGAAATTCCCAAATTAATCCCCTGAGATGGTTGTGTCCTGTGCAGGGTCGTTCTGAAGAAAGGGAAATCCATTCGAGAGAATATGAAAGAGCAAGGTGTGCTGGAGGAATTTTTGAAGCACAACCATGTTGATCCTGCATTGAAATACCACGATAACGAATACAATGTTGCTTATGAACCAATTAGCAATAACTTAAATGTGAGTATCGAAACCATGTACAGTCATTTGGTACTTTTGTTCTTCTCTCTTATCATTGAAAAAATATCAGAAAGATTGCTCATTGAGAGATGCCTGCGGAGCTCAATCCATGAGGACGCAGTAAAACAACCAATCCATTATCCCTGCTAGCTACAAGAAGAATAAGAAATCACTTCTTTGAATGTGTTTAATGTTCATGTCTTTTGGAGCTCTCTGGTTTTTGATTACAGATAAATATTTAGTGAGAGACACCAGAACAGTGTTTCTCAACCTTCCTAATGCCACAACCCCTTTAAACAGTTCCTCATGTGGTGGTGACACCCAACCATAACATTATTTTAGTTGCTACTTCATAACCATAATTTTGCTACTGAGTCATAATGTAAATATCTGATATGCAGGATATATTTTCATTCACTGGACCAAATTTGGCACAAATACCCAATACGCCCAAATACTGGTGGGGTTGAGGGGGATTGATTTTGTCATTTGGGAGTTGTAGTTGCTAGGATTTATAGTTCACCTACAATCAAAGAGTATTATGAACGTCTGCCAGCAATGAAATTGGACCAAACTTGGCACACAGAACTCCCATGACCAACAGGAAATACTGGAAGGGTTTAGTGGGCATTGAGCTTGAGAGAGAACTGTGGACTCAAACAATGATGGATCTGGATCAAACTAGACACAAATACTCAACATGCCCAAATATAAACATTGATGGAGTTTGGGGGAAATAGTCCTTGACATGTGGGAGTTGTAGTTGCTGGGATTTATAGTTCACCTACAATCAAAGAGCATTCTGAACCCCACCATGACAACAGAAAATACTGTGTTTCCTGATTATCTTTGGTGACCCCTCTGACACCCCCTCACAACCCCCCTTAGGGGTCCTGACCCCCAGGTTGAGAAACACTGCACTAGAAGTTGAAGTTAAAATACCAAAGGAACTTTAACCAGTTTTAACCAATTTCTCATCCTAGCATTTCTGCTTCTTTTTCTTCAACAGTGGGAATCGTTAGCTTGAAAACAGCAAGCAAAACTGCAGTTGGACAAATAATTTCTTTGGGCACCATGTTTAGTGTAGTTACAGAAGAGGGCAACATTACAACGTTTTGATTCTTCTTTGGCCTTCCTTGATGGCAGGAGCAATGGGTTAAACCTTTGTGCCAGCAGAACTGCTGACTGAAAGACTGGTGGTTCAAATCCAGGGAGCAGGGTGAGCTCCTGTCGGTCAGCTCCAGCTTCTCATGCGACCTCCCACAGGATGTTAAACATCCGGGCATCCCCTGGGGAACACCCTTGCAGATGGGCCAATCCTCTCACACTAGAAGTGACTTGCAGTTTCTCAAGTAGCTTCTGGCACGAAAAAAGTGATTGATGTAATTGTCAGTGGGAATGTTAACCTGCTGTGAGTTTTCACCAGCTTCAGAGGGATTCCTTCAGGTGCTGAACCCTACCCTCCTTATTTGTGCAGGAACAGATCTACTTTACTAAATGGGGAATCCCTGTACTCACCCAGAGAGATTTTTGGAGCAAAATTTATTTCCAACTTTACACTGGTGCGATCTGAGCCAATAGGGACTAAATAAAGGAAGAACCTTGGGTTTTTGATAGATGCATTGAGTGATGATAACTGAATGAACTTGTCAGCCCAATATGGGAGGACTATAAAAAAAAGTCTATATCAGACATGATCAGAACAATAGGAGAAGACAAGTCTGCCAATATGATAACGTCTTCATTCAACCACACAATATGTATCCTCCATTCTGGACTGAAAATATTTTAAAATAAAAATGATTGTGGAATATTTCATCTGACCAAAATGTTTCCTCTAACAGTCTTTCTACTTTGGAGAGATTAGTATTGGGACACCACCACAGAATTTCCTGGTTCTTATGGATACTGGCTCTGCCAATCTCTGGGTGCCATCGGTGTATTGTAATACTGCTGCATGTGGTGAGTAATAAATCCATTTGCATTTCCGTTTAGTATTTTAGTAACCAGTTTATTTTTATTAGAAATAATCCACATTTATTTTCCCAAACTCATCATTTCTAGGCTACATATTAATTTGAGACTTTCCTGTTGGTGTATCTAGCCCTGTATCTAAACTTCTACAAGTTTATAATGTCAGGTACATCATGGGGTATAATGTTTTCTTTTCTTGTATATGTGTATAAACAACTGTGTGTTGCTGAAGGCTTTCATGACTCGAATAACTGGGTTGCTGTGAGTTTTCCAGGCTGTATGGCCATGTTCCAGAGGCATTCTTTCCTGATGTTTTGCCCACATCTATGGCATCCTCAGAGTTGGTGAGGTCTGTTGGAAACTAGGCGAGTGGGGTTTATATATCTGTGTAATATCCAGGGTGGGAGAAAGAAGTCTTGTTTGTTGAGGCAAATATAAATGTTGCAGTTGGCTAGCTTGATTAGCATTAAATAGCCTTGCTTCAAAGTCTGGCTGCTTCCTGCCAGGGGAATCCTTTGTTGGGAGGTGTTAGCTAGCCCTGATTGTTTCCTGTATGAAAATGAATAAAATCTGACTACCAGTATTTTTTTATTTTTTAAAAAAACCTCTCAAGACAGTACATACAAAAACAACATTCAGAAAACAAGGGAATTCCAGCTAGGAAACAATCAGGGCTGGCTAACACCTCCAAACAAAAGATTCCCCCAGGCAGGAAGCAGACAGGCTTTGAAGTTGCAAGGTCATTCATTGGGAATCAAGCCAGCCAATTGCAACATTCACACTTGCCTCAAACAGACAAAAGTTCTTTCTCCCACCCTGGATATCACACAGATATACGTATAAACCACACTTGCCTAGTATTCAACAGAGTTCACAACCCCTGAAGATGCCTGCCATAGACGTGGGCGAAACATCAGGAGAGAATGCTTCTAGAACATGGCCATACAAGCTGGAAAACTCACAGCAACCTATTGTGATTGTTACTTTTTTAAAAAAAATCCCATGACAGATGCTATAGTATAATATGAAAGAACATAGTACACTTTAAAGAGGCCACAGGACTGCAATGTATGTGGAATAACTTGTTGTGGTATGCCCTCAAGTCATTTCTGACTTATCCTGACTCTGTCTACTAGTTTTCTTGGCAGTATTTGTTCAAAAACAGTTCGTCTTTGCCTTCTTCTGAGACTGACAGAATGTGTCACCAGTGGATTTGCATGGCTGAGCCCTGGTTTCCAGAATAATATTCCAATCCACATTTTTTTAGGGATGCCCAGTGGTCCACTTTTGGCTTACAGTCAGCTCTCTACAGCAGAGCTTTCCAAACATTTCCTGTTGGTGACACACCTCTTTAGATAGGCATCATTTTGCAACACCATCTTTCAGTTTTACTAGCAAACCAGAGGTTAAACCAATCCCCCTTTCATTTATATTTTTGAAAATATGTGATTGATTGCTTATGTCACATAGACTCAGGGCTGATGTGTTCATACTGTATCCTCTGTACCATTTCACAGATCTACAGATACTTTCTTCCGCTTCTTTGAATTGTTTGCCATTTTATATAAGGGACACTGTTTTGCTATATAATTAGCAGGACTTGCGAATACATGGATTTTGGTTTGCACAACGGGTGGAACCATGCCTCAGCAGATACTAAGGGTTTATTTTACTTGGTCATAAGTTAATGGTAAATCATGTAAACAACTTACATGTAATTAATCCCTTTCTCTAACTCTGAAATCAGAACTAGATTCCATTCTGAATGTAGCATAGGAAAGGGTAGCACCACTTGTTTTGCTGTGCAACTGTGATATTTTAATAACTTCTATAGTTCCAGGTGTGAAAGAAGGACATCACACCACTCAAGAGTCACCTCATGCTGTGTCTCCTGTCACAGCTGCATATCCTGTTGTTTGTGTAGTAACAGCAATAGGGCAAATAGGAAAATAATGTATTTTAAACAGATGCCAGCAGTGTATAGCACCCATGTAATCAGTTACTTTTGAAATTCAGGAGAATTTTTTTTCAAAAAGAAAAATACTAAGTAACCACTTTTGGGCCAATTGAACCCTAATTAATTGCTTTTCAGAAGCTGTGTTCCAGGTACTGGTGTAAACACACATGACTCTCATTTATGCGTTATGTATTGAGTCTGCAACAAAATCAGGCCTGTTGTATATGGTGCCTTGAAGCAAAATCCATATATTTATTTATTTATTCAACATTAATCGAATTTATTTATTTATTTATTAAACATTAATTAAATTTTTCATTGCCATATAGAAGCATATTTGTCATCCCATTCACGTTCTTTTTTTAATTCTAGGTAACCACAACAGATTCAACCCAAGTGCATCCTCTACATACACTAACAATGGACAAACTTTTAGCCTGTACTATGGGAGTGGCAGCCTAACTGTTATGCTAGGGTATGATACCGTGCAGGTAAGCAAACTCTATATGATGCAAGCATTCATTTTTTTAGTGTTTTCTGATTTATGAGGCATTTCAGATGACTGGCTTGGGAAGAATATCAAAAATCCTTTGCAGAAAAATAATTTTCCTATACAGAATACATGGATTTTTTTACACTATACAATTATAATGTTATGATTCTGCTTTAAATGACATAGCAACATTTCATGGAATCTTGGGATTTATAGTTTGGAGAGATATATGTAGAATTTTCAGCCAAAGAGCTTTAGTGCCTCATCAAATCAGTAAGGTTCCATATTATGTCAATGTGACAGTTAAAGTGGAATCATAGCACTATAACTGTGCAATGTGAAAGGATCTCAAGGCTGTGTTTTCTTGCATGGCAGGGGGTTGGGCTGTCTGGCCCTTGTGGTCTTTTCCAGCTCTATGATTCTATGAACCTACTTAAAATACAAAAGAATGGGTTTTATCACTGATTGTATACTTACACTTATGAGGCTCATGTTACATGTCAAATAGACATATATAATTTTGGTACTTTGTAACAGCCTCCACAGTTCCCCTAATTGAATAAGTATGTTTCTTTGGTTCACATTACATTCAAAATGTGTGGTGGAGACTCCTTCTTTGGAGGCTGGATGGCCATCTGTAGGGGGTGCTTTGAATGTGATTTTCTTGCTTCTTGGCAGGGGGTTGAACTGGATGGCCCACGAGGTCTCTTCCAACTCAAGGATTCTATGAAAATGGTCAGCTAGGTGTTAAAGGGTTTTTTAAATAATAATAATAATAATAATAATAATTCAACATTATTCTTAAACTTACGGAAAACACATGTCCTTATCAGTGATAGTTGAGATATTTGATCATAACTGAATTTGCAGGGGTGAAATATATCTGTATCTTTTTCACAGGTCCAGAACATTGTTGTACGCAACCAGGAAATTGGCCTCAGTCAGAGTGAACCTTCCAGTCCTTTCTACTATGCCAGTTTTGATGGGATTTTGGGGATGTCTTATCCTGCTTCAGCTGTAGGCCATGTAGGGGGTTACACTATTATGCAGCAGATGCTGAGGCAAGGCCAGCTCTCAGAACCCATCTTCAGCTTCTATTTCTCTCGGTAAGATCCAAAATCTGAGAAGTCACAACCTCTGAGGATGCCTGCCATAGATGCAGGCAAAACATCAGGAGATAATGTTTCTGAAACATGACCACACAGTCCAAAATTTTTACAACAACCCAACTTTTCATTGGTTCCATAGATGCATATTTGCAGAAAGAGGAATAAAGATAGAACAAATACATTACTGGTAGTACCACAATGTTTCATCCTTATAGTTATAAGTGCTGTGAACTCCCTTTAAGTACCCTTTTCTGGTTTACTTCCAAATTGAAATGATGGATGCTTGATATTATCCTAGTCTTAGATGCCACTTGTGAGTGTCATATATAGCAAGTCTGAGGTACTCTGTGCTGTATTTGACCTATCATTTTCTTCTATTTTCTAATTTCCTATGGAATTCTAAAATTTTCATTTTAGGGTGGGTATTTAGAATTCCCAGCAGAAGAGCTCTAACGCCTTGCTAAACTATACATCCCAGGAGTCTGTTGGATGCTGTTAAGTGGAATCATACTGCTGTCATTCTGTAGTGTGAAATGGCTCCTGTTTTCCCCTTTCATACTTGTCTTAATGTCTTGTTCCCTTCTATGTCAATTTATTTTGAAAATGTAGACTTCTGCCATGTTAATAAATATAGTGGAATTTTGACTATACTCAAAATATTTTATTTTCCCAGACAACCAACTGCTCAGTATGGAGGAGAATTGATCTTCGGAGGTATTGACACCCAGCTGTTCTCTGGGGAAATTACCTGGGCACCTGTTACCCGCGAGGCTTATTGGCAGATTGGAATTGAGGAGTAAGTGATATACAAGGCCAGACTGAAATTTTCCATTTTAATCAAAGCATTATTGTACTAGTTTTCACTTTCCATAGAGAGAGCATGCATATTATCCCAATGCATACCTATAGAGATGAACTTCTATAAAGCCATTCATCATCTTAATAATGTACATTCATTCTTTCAATATAGATTCCTAATCGGCAACCAGGCTACTGGCTTGTGTAGCCAAGGCTGTCAGGCAGTTGTGGATACTGGGACATATATGCTGGCAGTGCCACAACAGTACATGAATACTTTCCTACAAGCTGTGGGAGCCCAAGAGTATAATGGTGAGGTAAGTGCATTAGTTACATTCGGAAAGCATTTGTGAATCACCTCAGGGTAAATAGGTATATTGATGTACAGTATACTCCCGGAATACAATGATGTCAAAATCACAATTAAGACAGGTCTCATCAGCTGATTAGAGAGACAGCATGGTCTCGTGGTTCAATGTTGGACTATGACTCTGAAAATACACAGCTCGAAGGCACACAGCAACAACAAACGAAACTAAATTGCCAAAGTGAAATCCAGGGCCTCCATGGGCAGTATTATATCTTAATTATCAACATGAAAACAAAGGGGACTTTCTTTATTCCTAGAGTGGATTTCTTGATATGGAAATTCCACGACTTTAGATGATCTGCTATACCCTCAAATGACTTATGTGAGGCTGAACCAACCCAAAAAGGCCATGCAGGCATAGATTTGGTCTCTATGATATTCTGACATGATTCAGGGGACATTTTCAATACAGGAAGTGGGATGGAGTGGGTGGAAAAGATGCATTTGTTATAATCATGTTAATCATTGTGCTTTCACAGTATGAGGTGAACTGTAACAACGTCCAGAACATGCCTACCTTCACTTTTATCATTAATGGATCCCAGTTCCCACTACCACCTTCTGCCTACATTGCCAATGTAAGTATATAAGAGTACCGTAACTTAATGCCCTAGAACAGCACATAGCTTGAAGCTGGCTATTAACATTTCCAAACCAACTTACAGTGTTTTGAGATTCAATCCATTTTTGGTTCCAGTTAGAGTAGTGACATTGAAGCAACTGTTCATTTAGTAAGTGAAAATATGATTGATTAATTCAATGGATCCACTTAAGTTGGAAAGAGCAATTGAGCTCTTAAAGGGTAAAGGTTTCCCCTGACATTAAGTCTAGCTGTGTCCAACTCTGGGGGGTGGTGCTTACCTCCATTTCTAAGCTGAAGAGCCGGTGTTGTCCGTAGACTCCTCCAAGGTCATGTGGCCAGCATGACTAGATGGAGCGCCATTACCTTCCCACAGAAGCGGTACCTATTCATCTACTCACATTTGCATGTTTTCGAACTGCTAGGTTGGCAGAAGTTGGGTCTAATAGTGGGAGCTCACCCCATTCCCCAGATTTGAACCAACAACCTTTCAGTAAGCAAGTTCAGCAGCTCAGTGGTTTAACCTGCTGCGCCATAATTGAGTTCTTAGAAGATGCCAATTCCACTACATATCTTGACAACTGAGCTTTGCTATTTTAACAGCTCCTGGCCCTATTCTCCTTCCTAATGGTCCTCTTTTAGACATGCATGGAGTTGTCAATGGCATTGTAATAACTTTCTACTTTAGAACAGATCTAATAACACATCTTCTGTAATTGTTATTGTTAGAATCAAAATATAAATTGTAGTAACTTCTATGAAAGCAGGATTAGCAGAAAGAAGAAGAGTGCTACTATTGCTTCTACCAGGCACAGGATGATCCAAATCATGTCACCCGAAAGGGTGCATCATCAATGATCTAGCAAATTTATTTATTCAGGATTGCATTCAGGTAGACTGATAGAAATGGAAATCCCTGCCTGTTTTGGCAGCTCTCTTGAAAGGTTGTAAGAAGACGGAGAATCACCCAAAATCATACAAACAAGTCCTTATTCTAGACTTTCTTAAAATGTTTTGTTTTACTGCCCTGGCAGAAGTATAACATTTCTTTTGGTTTTGTTTCACAGAACAATGGCTATTGCAAAGTTCAGATTGAGGCCACATACTTGCCTTCCCCAACTGGGGAGCCCTTATGGATCTTTGGTGACGTCTTCCTCAAGGAGTATTATTCCGTCTACGATATGACCAACAACAGGGTGGGCTTTGCACCATCAGCTTAAAAAGAAAAAGAAGAGAGCTGAATACATACTTAGACTAATAATTCTGCGACCCTCTTGGACACTGACAAGATCAATTCTAAATTATTTGGAACAGAAATTGCAGCAATCTTTGCTTATCATAATCAGTCTGCCACAGCTTGTATAAAATCAGTTCTCCTGACAGTCGTAACAAAAAAATAAATTCTACCATGCCAAACTATTTCTTATTTTGCTTGACATTGTTTATGGGGAAACCAGAGGCTGATTTTATGAAGTGGCTTGACAATATGATTTCTTTCAATTTGGTTGTTTAGTGTCTACTGAAATCTTAAGCATGGAAAGTTGAATCTGTGATTAAATCTGAAGAGTTCTCTTTTGAAGTCAGGAGTATAGATCCTAACTAACTACCATTAACCCAGCTAGGCAAATTTATTTCCTGGAATAAAACACCGTCTCTCTTTCAAAAAAAGAAAAATATTTATATTTTGAATTATTTGCATTTCTGAGAGAAACTTAAAAGCCAGGGCATACTACACATGTGCGAAAACATACTGATAGCGTAAATATTCATTTCTTTGGTAATCATGCTACTTTATCTGTTTATGACTGTGAGTTCAGATTACAGCTATCATTTTATAAATGTAGTCTGGCAAAAAGAAACACAAGGCCAGGCGCAATGTAAATCAACAGACACAGAGGTGATTGTTATCTCACAATATCAGAAACTGAGATTATTCAATTAAATCGATTGGCAACAGGTTGAGGACATATAAAAAAGTACTGATCACACAACACAAAATAATTTGGAATTCAGTATCACAATATAGGCAGTCACCAAGTTACAAACATCTGACTTACAAACAACTCATAGTTAAGAATGGGCGAGACAACATTAAGTGAGAGAAATCTAACCATTGGAAAGGAAATTAATTCCTGAAAGAGATATCATGGGGAAAAGGTGTCTCGACATTGAATGTTCGCCACTGTGTTTTATCTTGTTGTAAGCTGCCCCAAGTCTCCTTGGGGAGATAGAGCGGTGTCGCCCTCCAGGACACTTGGAAACCTCCCTTGATAAACCACACGTTCAGCTGAGGTACAACAGGTTTATTTAGAATAACTGATTATAGGAAAGAGGCTAGAAGTCAGCTAAGATGCCTTTAAAGTGGCACCGGTAAAGTATCAGAACTGTTCAATGGTAGCAGCAATTGAATATAGTCCCGTGGCAAACAGGGATCAAGCAGGATACAAAAGGCAAAGTCTTTCTGTAGCAATCAGAAACAAAGCAATAAGGCAAACGGAGGCCCAAGCGGGCTAGATCCAAAGCAACCAGTGGGCTGGCGGTAACGTCTTGAGCAGGAAGGCCGCAAGGCCTGTTCAGGAATCCATGATCAGGGGATGCAATAGATGGCTCGAGATGATCTGCCTTTCCAAGACCAAACGGTTATAGTATACAAACAATTCGACCAACATCATGGTTCTCATGATGGGCTGCAGCTGCTGTTTAGTAAACCTCAGAGGCAAAGTATGTGCTCCCAAGTAGTGCCCACATCTGTGAAGAGGAGGCAGTGAAGCTCCTGGTCCCATGAGCTTCTGCTTATCGCTAGAAATAACAGCCGTGGCCTTGAATGTTTGAACCGGGTTGCATAGTGCTGAATTCACTTGGGAAAGGCAGACAGACTTAGAGGATTTTAGGATGCCAACATGGCTGCGGTGTGGTTCTGGGGAAACTGAGGCCTGGAGCCTGACATGCGGGCCATAAATAAGGCATTATTATTATTATGACTACTACTATTATCTCAACTGAAGCTTTATTCTTGTTTCCATCACAAGGCGTTTCTTTCAAAATCCAATTTTCACAGGGAGAGAAAGTGAGGTGAAATATTCTGAACAGGGGCACAGTCAACAAAAGCAACACCACAGGGGTGTTCACCCTTCCCAATGCTATCCAAAGCTAGAGCTAGACTTTTAAAAAACCTGTTCTGACTTACATACAAATTCAACTTAAGAACCCCCCCCCCAATAATCTGTCTTATTTGTAACTTGTGGACTACCCAGATCTAATAATAGCTGCCAGCACAGGTGTATTTTATATAAGAATAGATATATTAACAAAGAGTTATCTAGTAATGATTATAGATTATGATAGTTAAAGTGGGGTTCCATTTTCAAAAGCCAGATTACCACGTCAGGGCAACAAGAGGCCCAACGTTTCAGCTTTTCAGAAGCATCTGACAGATAATAGGCTAAATGAGATGGAACTTTGCTCTGTTCTACTAAGATATCTCCTTTTCCATCTGTTAATGAAGAATAAACTTCTTAAGGCTAATTAATTATGTTCATTTCGGTACAAGCAATTCTATTTCAAACTGGGTGATTATTTCCTAAAACAATAATGGGTAAATATAAGATCTCAAACCAAAGGAACAGAGTAGAAATCAGACTTAATATTCATTCACTCAGATCCAGGTTGAATTGTTTCTTTAGCCTCATTAACTAAAGTATAATGGAATCAAAAACCCACAGACAATTAACATGAATCTAATAGTAAGATAAAACTGAGATAAGTTACTTTTTGAACTATATCATTTGGGGACATAATAAATTTCATCTAAAGTAATCTGAAAGCCCTTCACCACAATCCAACTCCCTATTGTCCTATTTAGGAGGGAGCAGGAAAGTCCATTATCTGAGGGCCATCTAATCCAGATAGCCCATTAGAAACCCATTAAAACCCTGCAGAAGAGAGGTGGATACCAACCATCTGTGAATTCAGGATTCTCCAAAAAAAAAAACTTATTAAAATTCCTGCCATACACAACACACCAATCACAGCTGTAAAACATGACAACAGTGAATGCACATCAAACCAAATGAAGAAACAGATTGTAACTTTGAACCAATCAGAAGAAAATCCATGGTTTTTAAAAACCATAAAATACATTAAGGCGAGAATTTACCACGCATCGTGGTGAATCCGGAGAGACCTGGCGTGAGGAACCCTGCATCACCCTCTTTTCTTTTCATCCCATCCCACGGGAGGAAGCGTCCACTGCCCAGCTTTCCCTCATCGTTTCCTACGCAACATGGGAAGCCTTCTGTATTGCTGTTGTGGCCCCTTACCATGTTTCCACTTCACTTGAGACATGGAGCTCTGCTGGAAGTAGATCAATGTTATGGGATAGGAGCCGGCAGGTTCCATGCCGCAAGTAAAGTGTTGTACGACTGACAATTTTGCCCATCTGGTTATATATAATACAACTTTTGTTCCTGGGTTATAAATGTCATTTCCTAATTGCTTCTGTCATAAATACATGGAAAAGTTTATTAAACTGCAAAAACTTTGTTTTTGCGGGTCATCCTGCAGCACCTTTTTATCGTTTTTTTTCTGAATATCTCATAGAGCCTCAACCAATTCACCATAGTTTTTGGCAGCCACAAAAATAAAGTTTCTGGTGTATAACAACTACTTTCAAAATATGTACCACACAGGGAGAAAATAACATTTTCAAACCAGGAACAGATTCCCCCCAAATTTTGCTACATAGTGATATAGATAGCCAAGAGCAGAAGAACATGTGATATCTGGGACTCTCTGTCCCCTGACTTCCTTCCTTGATCAAGAAGCAATACATTAATCTCCTATTTTGCCTCCATCTCGCATCTGGAGCTCACATGCCAGGAAACAGACCCATTTTGGGGCTACACCACCATGACTGATCCTGCTACCTACACTGCTCACCTGATTTCTTCTTTGTAGTGCTGCAGCAGCCACACTGCTGCCAACATTGTAGCAACTAAGACACAAAGCTTTAGTTGCTACTGCTTAGTAGCAACTACAGCTTTGTACAGCTGCAGTATCTTCAGAGGACAAGTAGAGGGGCAGCAGCAAATAGGAAATGAAGAGATTGGTGAAGCAAATAGGAAAGGAAAAGATGGCATGGCAGAGAATAATGGGAGAGCAAGAGAAGTAACTAAAAGGCACGCCAAAGTCTCCGTTACCATTTCTAAATTAAATTTATATAGAAACTTTAGGTTTATTAACTTGGATAGATAGTCTGCATCAAATTGTGTTCAGTTCATTCTCTTGGAATACATTGCTACATGGAAATACATTCTAGTGTTATAATGCTCCAAACTGCTGCTTATAGTATGGATTGCAGGAACACTTACAGATAATTTTAAATGGTACAGTTTAAATGTGCCCTCTGGTGGCACAGTGGGTTAAACCACTGAGCTGTTGAACTTGCTGACCAAAAGGTTGGCAATTCAAATATGGAGAGCAGGGTGAGCTCCCACTGTTAGCCCCAGCTTCTGCCAACCTAGCAGTTTGAAAACATGAAAGTACGGGAAGGTAATGGTGCTCCATACAGTCATGTTGGCCACATGGCCTTGCAGGCTAGCCACATGGCCTTAGATATCTACAGACATAGCCGGCTCTTTGGCTTAGAAACGGAGATGAGCACCACCCCTCGGAGTTGGATACGACTAGACTTAATGTCAGGGGAAAGCTATACTTTTACCTTACAGTTTAAACAGTACAGGAGAACATACAATTCTTCCAAAATCTTTCTGATTCTAGTCTTCAGTGACTTTCTGAGTCTTCAAGATAAATAAGAGTGAAGAATTTGAGGACCGATGGTTTGAACTATAAGTATGTTCTGACTAGAGACAACAAAACAATACCAATTTCCTTCTTAGAGCTATTTTTTCCTAGCCTGTCACAAAATGAACTTTCATAACTGTTCACACTTTTCAATTGGTGAGATAAACAAGAAAAGTAGTTACAGAGTCCCAGTAGGGTGCAGATCTCACCAGGGCTTTGTTTGGTTTGGATTCTAAATCAAGCTTTAGAAAGCAACTATTGGATGCTAACTGTGAGTTGTTGATTAATTTATCAAAATATACAAGTTAAAACAAAAATGCATTTCTTTCCTACCTGATAGTTATTGTTGCACTATAAAATAATGTTATATACCACTAACATTAACTCTGTTATGTCTGAATTCAATATTCATGTGTTCTTTTTAAAATCTTAATCTAGATCTCTAGGTCCTGTTGGGGATTCAATTTTGATTTGTCTTGGTATTCCAATCGTTCTTTTGTATCTTTCTGTTTTGTTTCAATTGTGCTGGAATAGGTCAGGGAGGGAAGGGAGACTTTCTCTTACTTTTGGCTCCTTTTTAAGGGATTTCATAAACTGAATTACAAAATGTCTATGTGTGAATTTGTATCCACTAGGTCTTTCCCTTCTTTTACATAACTAATGGCCAAACATATGGCTTTGTTTGATGTGTTACCTGGTAAAACTCCAGTGCCCTAAAGGACTTTCTTGCCTATTTACCCTTAGATGTCTTTGCCTTATTTCTTTGAAAAACTACTGCAGATTTTTTCAGTTGTTTATCCTTCTAGTAAATGATAGCTTTCATTGCTCACTTTGATGGACATTTTTATCTGTCCCTTTGCTGTGTATGGTATTGGTACTGACACAGGCTGGCTACAGGAGCACCTCCACTGGCTGCCAGTTTGTTTCCAAGTGCAATTCAAAGTGCTGGTTATGACCTTTAAAGCCCGATACAGTCAGGTCCAGGCTATTTGACTGACCACATCTTTTTGTATGAACCCACTAAGGCTCTGAGTTCTTCAGAAGAGGACCTTCTCTCTGTCCCACCTCCATTGCAAAGCTTTGTTGGTGGAAAAGAGAGAGGGCCTTCTCACTCAGCTGGAGTTCCCTTCTTCCCAGGGAAGCCAGAATGGCCAGTGGAGAGGTTCCCGCTGCCCTTGTGGTGGCAAGCTAAAGCTGTTGACTTTTGCCAACCTCAGCTCCTTCAAGGTCAAGCCAGTCATTTCAAGGATACCATCCTCCCAGTTTGCCCTTGGTCGACCCCTCTTCCCTTTTCCTTCCATTTTTCCAAGCATCATTATCTTCTCCAAACTTAAGAACATAAACATAAGAACATAAGAAGAGCCATGCTGAATCGGACCTCAGCCCATCTAGTCCAGCATTCTGTATCACACAGTGGCCCCCAGTTGTACATGGGGATCTCGAGCAGAAGGGAGGGCAAAACCCTAACCTGCTCCCGACCCCCCACAACCAGTACCCAGGGAAATCCTGCCTACCTCAACCAACTCCGAGGTGGCACTTGAATGTCCTTTTCAGTAACTTTTATGTCTTCTCATTATGTAGCCAAAGTACTTCATTTTTGCCTCTAATATCCCTTCCTTTCAATGAGCAATTGGGAATTACTTCCTGGAGTATGGACTGGTTGAATCTTCTCATGGTCCAAGGCACTCTCAGATGTTTCCTCCAACACCACAGTCCAAAAGCATTGATCTTCCTTCACTCAGCCTTCCTTATGGTCCAGCTCTCACATCCATAGGTTACTACAGGGAATACCATTGCTTTCACAATAAGGATCTTCATTGCCAATGTGATGTCTCTACTCTTCACTATTGAGATTGGTCATTGCTCTCCTCTCAAGAAGTAAACATCTTCTGATTTCCTGGCTGCACTCTGCGTCTGCCTAGAAATAGAAAGTCTGTCACTGCCTCCACGTTTTCACCCTCTTGTATTGTTGAATGTGTTTATTTTGATGTAATTGTTTGTATGGTTCCTTTCCAGCAATGCAATGTTTGTCTTACATGTTGGAAACAGCCCTGAGTCCCTTTGGGGAGATAGGGCGATATGCAAATAAAGTTGTTGCTGCTGCTGCTGCTGCTGCTGTTCTTCTTCTTCTTCTTCTTATTATTATTAAGGCTCCTTCACATTGAAGCCTTAATAATGAGCATACTTATAATTTTGATGTATCTAGTATTTTTCAGTGTTTCTGAAGATCTTTCCAGCAATAGTAAATGGAAGTGCAATTTAATAGGTGTGCAATTGGTCACTTAAGATTCTGTACATTTGTCTAGAACAGTGGTTCTCAATATATGGGTTCCCAGATGTTTTGGCCTTTAAGTCCCAGAAATCCTAACAGCTGGTAAACTGGCTGGGATATCTGGGAGTTGTAGGCCAAAACACCTGGGGACCCACAGGTTGAGAACCACTGATCTTGAAAGTGCTAACTGGGTTGATTCAGTTCACAGTGGACAAAAACATATTTTCTCCTTTAAGAGGACAAGAGACTTGACAGAGGATTTCTCTGTCAAATCTACGATTTTGGTTTTATCATATTATCCATTTCATTACATAGATTGTACTGGTAGATAGTGATATCATGAAAACTTTATTTCACAGTTCCTTCCATTGGGTCCCTCTACTTTTGGAAAGTACACACAATGTTTGTTACAGGTGGAAAATAGTGACCACATCATTCTATTTTCTGATAACCCCAATTTTCTCCTTATCCTATCAGTGCATGTATTGTTCCTTATCGGATCTTAATCTCTCTATAAACACGGCTATTGCTTTTAATTGAAGGTCAATAAAATGAGAACATTTAAACACACTTACCGGTGTTTACATAGTGAATGAAGGCACTATAGGCAATGTGAACCAATTCATTTTAAGAGTGCAAATATCCAGGATATAAAAGCAAGGGCTGAAGAATCAAATCATCAGGGCAGATTCTGCTGGGGTCCAAGAATCTTTCTAGGTGTTGTCTGTGGAAGAAACCAGGCATCATGAAGTGGTTGATGTTGATGCTGGCTTGCTTCCAGCTGTCAGAGGGATTGGTAACGTAAGTGCTCTTGCAGATTCATAATTATTGGTAAAACAATGTGTAAAGTGTGTATCTGTTTGTCTGCAAATCAATGGTCTTAATCACAAAGTCATCAACTCGGCATGTTATTTAAAGGGATGGCATAAGCTTTGAGACTCAATCTCCAACTACATTGAAATTTTTCCAAATAAACATTTTAGAGTTCTGTGTTTTGGCTCTAATATTTACATTTATGTGCTGATTTGACCACACTTGAAATTTCCAATTAGGCTAATTGTTTTCTGCAAGCTGGAGACTTATTAGGAAACTTCAGCTTTTGGAGGGGCAGTAGGCTAAATGCTAGACTTTGGGCAAATCCAAGATTATTGAGAAATCGCAGTTTTTGTCCCTGTTCTTTTCAGTTGTATATCACACACACACATACACACACACACACACAACTTTCTAGGATTTTGGTGTAAAAGATTTCAGATCATACCAGCAGGTGATAGAAAATATTGTCTGGGATAAACAAAACCCTTATGCATCTTCTAAATAAAATCAGAAAAAAACAGGAATAGATCTGGCACTTTCCAGTCTTTTTATTCCATCTAGATGCCCCTTGATTAAATTTGTATGGAATTTGATATGAAACAATATTTTACAGATCATAGGTACTGCCATCAAAATTTGTTTCATTTTCAGATAAGCAAAGTCACAATTAACAATTTAGCCAATGTTGGATTCATTTTGGATCAATATGACACAAATCAAAACAAGATGCAATCTTTGTTTATCAAATAATATTATAATTCAATTTTTGAACATTCATTGCATAGATATGAAGATAGATAAAAAGTCAACAGGGAGTTCTGGTTTGGACTATTCCAGTTGCAATGCTGCAATGTGAGCAAACATGATTAAGTTTGATTTGTGGCCATTTATCTGGTCTTGATTTTTTTTCATGTCAGGAGCAACTTGAGAAACTTCAAGTCGTTTCTGGTGTGAGAGAATTGGCTGTCTGCCCAGGGGACACCCAGATATTTTACCATCATGTGGGAGGCTTCTCTCATGTCCCTGCATGAGAAGCTGGAGCTGACAGATGGGTGCTCACCCCACTCCTTGGATTTAAGCCGCTGACCTTTGAATCCCATTGCGCCACCTTGGAGCTCCTACTATGGTCATATTCATCTGGTCATGATGAATATTATCCAAGGATGTTTAAATAGAAAATGTGCCCTCGCCACACCGCACACACACTTTAACCTACAATCTACTTTTTAATTCCATGCAGAGTCCCTCTGAAAAAGGGCAAGTCTATTCGGGAGACAATGAAAGAGCAAGGTGTGCTGGAAGATTATCTGAAACATCATAATCTTGATGCTGCCAAGAAGTACCACTTCAATGAGTACAATGTTGCTTATGAGCCAATGGCATACATGGATGTGAGGCTCTCTTTCTTTCCTGGTTTTCATGTCTGTTACATTCTGTCTAACAATGATTTATTTTCCTTGCCAAAGCAGAGTCACACCAAAGCACAGAGTACAGAGTTTATGATAATTTCAGACTCTTGCAGAAGTTCAAAAGTATTGGTGTTCACATGGCCAGCATCTTCTCCAGTCTAAACAACTTCCCTCAAGATCAGAAAAAGGCAGTGGGGACTGCAGAAAGAGCAGTGAGCACAAAGGAAAATAACCTGTCTCTGACACCTTTTGCATACAAATCCCTATGGGTATGCTCACGTGATGCACTGCTCGTTTTGTCTGCAACTCACAGGAACTTGGATGCAAAGGCTATGCATCCAGTAGCTTTTGTAAAACGGGTTCCACATGGTCTTCACACATTCTTTATTTCTCAGTGTGTGTCAGAGACACAGTTTTTGATATGTGCTCATACTCTCATATGCATTGCATCAGCTGTGCCAGTTACGTGTCCCTTGGGGGGCATTTTCTTATTGACTCTCCTATGTTAAATCAGGCAGCAGTACACTTCCACTGGTAGTCAGAAAAAGACATTCCCTTTGTAATAAGATTCCTCAGCAAAGTCTTTCATTGGTTGCTGTGAGTTTTTTGGGATGTATGGCCATGTTCCAGTAGCATTCTCTCCTGACATTTTGCCTGTATCTATCGCTGGCATTTTCAGAGGTTCTGTGGAATGTCCAAGTTGGGAGAAAGAACCCTTGTCTGTTGCAGCAATTGTGAATGTTGCAATTAGAGAGCTTGAATAGCAGAGTATTGTTGAAGCTGCCAAGTCAATCAGTGAGGGTATCTGCATAGAGGTAGTCTGAGCTTTGTTGCCTAGAGACATCCTCAGTTTGGGAGGTGTTAACAGGCACTTATTGTTTACTGTCTGGAATTCTCTGTTTCTGAGTGGTGTTCTTTATTTTCTGTCTTGAGTCTGATATTTTAAAATACTGGAAACCAGATTTTGTTCATGTTCATGGTTTCCTCCTTTCTGTTGAAATTGCCCACACGCCTGTGGATTTCAATGGCTTCACTGTGTAGTCTGACAAGATGGTTGTCAGAGTGGTCTAGAATTTATGTGATCTCAAATAATATTCTGTGTCCAGGTTGGTTCTTTCATGTTTTCCACTTTCACATTATTTTTTCCCCTTCTTTTTGTTTCTCTAAATGTCGAATTGCACAGCTCTACAGGAACAGAAATATATTTCTGTTACTTTGTTGAGACAGAGATTATGAAGGTTACTTCACTCATGACCACTTGTAATCTATGAGATTTTTAAGGGAAGGCAGGGACACAGGCCTGTAGCAGGGAGAGGTGTAGGGACAGGATAAAATAGAAGCATACATTCGAGAGACAAGGCCTGAGGGACAGAAGTAAAGTCAGGAAGAAAGGTGTGCATCTGGGAGAGGAGGTATGGGGGACAGTTCCAGCTACCCTGTTTAGAGTCCCAATCCAGAAACAGTGATATAGGGAACATCAGAGGGATTTGGAGGAGTTATCTACCACTCTGTTGTGCATTTAACTAGGCAGTTCACCGCATAATTGCTCGATCTCACCAAAGCTCCTGCACTTTAGTTTGGCCCTTCTTCCTGTAATCCTGACACTTTAAATGGCTAAGGACATAACCCTCCCAGCTGGGCCTTATTGAATTTGAATTTTGCACTTTCCCTCGGCTCCACTTTGGAACCATTGCACATATCCTGTGCCCTCCGTATTCAGCACCTAATAGTTCAGCCATGATATGGCTTTAAAATGTTTGTTTGTGATTGTGATATGTTTTTCTTCTGATGTGTTGTTGCTGATTTTATTTTATTGCGTGTATTTTAATCTGTATTTTTGGGCTTGTCCCCTTCAGAGAGATGGAGGCATTGTATAAAAATAAGGTTGTTGTTGTTGTTATTATTATTGCCATGACATCAGTCAAAGCATATTATTTGATTAGGAAAGAAAGAACTGTGAATGTGATCTACAGAATTAAAATGCTAATATTCCACCTTTAGCTGCCATTTTGGGATTTTCAGTTTAGGGAAGAGTGTTTATCATTCTTATCCAAAATGCTCCAGTATTTCACCAAACTATAGGAGGGAATCATGACAATTACCATGGAATAATAATTCCATAATTCTGTAGTGTGAATGGTCTCCTGATGGATCAATCACATGGGATTCTTCATTGGAATGGGAGTGGGGAGTTACCAATTTCATTTATCCCCTGAGGAAATTACACATTTTCTCCAAAATAATTGTCCCTCTGCTCTAAGGGTAGTTCCCTATGCTCCTGATACTCTATTGGGTATCTGCCTCAAGTAAAAAAAAAATCCTGGACTTTTGAAAAGATGAGAGGCAAGAGTGACAACAAACACTTTATATATTTTTTAGTGGCTGCAGCTCTCGCATGTAAAGTTAAAGTTCTAAATTCATGCATGCACCTTTTTGGAACTCACACTGGTTTTCCTCCTCTTCTAGGCATCATACTATGGACAAATCGGCATTGGAACTCCAGCTCAGAACTTCCTGGTGCTATTTGACACTGGTTCTTCCAATCTCTGGGTTCCTTCCATCTATTGCAATACCGAGGCATGCAGTAAGTAACCAGACCCCAACTCTTTATACAGTTTGATCTAACTGCAGCTACAATGAAACCTGATATAGAAATGCAGCTCCAGAAAATTCTTGCTTCAGTAACACTGAACATGGGTCATTTTGGAATATGTACCATATATAGGAACTTCTAGATACAAACTTTGGTCTCTGTGATTTTATTGAACAGGAAGTCTATAAACAAACAGAAAATGATAAAAAATGCTGTGCAATATAGAGCACAAAAAGACATCTCCATATACCACATCAGTCAACAATCCCCTCTAACTGTATGGGAAAAGCTGTGAAAGTATTACGGCTGATGCATTATGGCGTGCCAGGAACAGACATGCTAAGAATACAAGTGAAATTTCAGTACTGATGTTGCTTTGTTAGGAATAATTGCTGTACTTTATTGGATTTCCATTGCACAAGGACACCAGTTCTCTCAGCTCTCAATATAAGTGTGCTGGCTGCTAAGGCTATAAACTGGAGGTCCTTTTCTGATTAGTTGCAGAAAAGTTCAGAACTAACTGTTTGCCTCATGCATAATAGCATTTTATTTTTAAACATGCACTTCTCCCCAAGCTTAATCTGAGCGTATACTTATAAATTGCATCACCATCTTCTGCTACATGTTTAATAATCTGCTAACAAAAGACCTAGAATTAATGACAATACAAATAAACGGTGGCAATTAGCAACATTACAAAATGCATCAGGAAAGTTTTGTTTGTTTTTTATAATGTCAGAAGCGACTTGAAGTTGTTTCCGGTGTGACCCATTGCACCACCATGGTTTTCTTGGAACAGTAGGAAGGAGAACAGTTACCCCTGTTTGGCTTACTTTTGACCTCATCACATTGGGCTAAAATTGATAGCATAACCTGATTTTAGTCCAGGTCACCCACGGAGCTGGCCAGCTCCCATCGCATGACGCCATGCTGGCTCCATGGGTGAAGGAAGGTGGAGCTGACACATGCCGCCGGCAGGGCAACACAAGAGAGCTCCCATGTTGCCATACAGTCTGTGGGGGAAGCCATGCACACCATGCATGCTCATTCCCCCCCCCCCCCTATGATTGTCTTCCCTTGGATCTGGGTGATGCAGGGTGTGGGGCACTGGATTTCCCATGCCTCACAGTGATGTGAAGAACCACTGCTGCTGGCCACCATAGGTATAAGGTTAGTAGTCCCAATCCTATCTCCCCAACAGTTATTTCTATGAGAACAAATTTTAGCCTAGCCATCAACTGAGACATGTAAGCAAATTCATCAAAATAAATTGCTACAAGTCAAAACAATCATTAAAAAGTCAGCAGTATTTAACTAAGTATGCGTGTATTAGGCATACTATTGTTAATGGTGCCCTCTCTCATGGGAGAAGGGCAGGGTAGAAATAAAGATAATAAATAAATAAATATTAGTGTTGGTAAGGATGGCCAGGCAAGTTCACATCTGACTCCATCTAGAACCAGTCATTATCCCAGTTGATTGCAAGCATGGCCTTTGATCTTGGAGACCTTTGAGACTGAGATTGAACACTGCTTAACAGAGTAGCTTTAATTGGGAGAATATTGCTGGCAAAACTTACCTATTCTGTATTCAGCAGTCTCTCTTTTGTATGTAGATAATACACACAATTAATCTAAAAATCTAATAAAAACAATACAAGATTTTGACACATAGCTCTCTGTTCATATTAAGTATGATCTCTGTCATAGACTAGCATCCAAGAGGGAAATATGCTTAGGGTAGGTATGTCACTTTTTTGCCCATTGAGGAAAATGCATCCTAGTCACAAATTACTATTTATTGTATGAAAGCATTGAGTGCATTTGGTGTGGCTTTAACATGGTTCAGATTACGCTGGCAAAGACTGGACAACATGGAAGGATAATGAAATGCTTGTAGCTTGTGGTTTCAAATGGTTATTTGTTTTGAACCTTTTGGAAAGGTAGGACACAATTATAGTAAATAGATTGTATTATATTTTTCCACTAGCTAGGCATGCCAGATTCAACCCCAGCCAGTCTTCTACCTACTCCACCAATGGGCAGACCTTCTTTCTGCAGTATGGCAGTGGAAACCTTGCAGGATTTTTTGGCTATGACACTTTGACAGTAAGTACTCCTATGGTTCCTCTTCCTAATGCTAGAAAACAGTCCTCACATTATCTTTTTTGCAATCTTTTGGTTGCAGAGCGCCAAGGGCTTTACGATTTAAGGCTGAACTGTACATGCAGTATGAAGTTAAAGATCATTTTAAAATGCTAAAATAAGTACACATGGCCAGTATTTGGATTGGATCAGTACATATGGCTGTGGGAGATTTGAACTTTCTCCAAATCAGGATTGCACATGCTTATTTTAGAATAATAAACAAGTGATCTTTAGCTGCATGTTGCCTGCTTTAGCGTAGTATGAAATTTGACCCTGAATGCCAGTGTTATTTGTCCCAGTTAACATGTAAGATACAGCCTTACAAACTTGAGGCCAAGGCTGTTCAACAAAAGCCTGTCTGTCTAGCTTAGAGCTGGAGCAAATGTTCACAAACATATGAAAGCTGCCTATTTTCCTCAAATTTAAACTCAATTTTTGAATATGAAGTTCCACACTCACCTTTTGCATTTGAATTGTGGAATTGACTAGCTGGCTATTATTGATAGTTTCCCCAGAAATCAAATACTTATTAGCTGTCAGATATTGCAGAATCATAGAGCTTGAAGAAACCACAAGGACCAAGCCCTTGCCATGTAGGAGGAACACACAATCAAAGCATTCCTGACAGACGGCCATCCAGCCAATGCTTAAAATCCTCCAGAGAAAGGGACTTCACCACACTCCCCAATAGCATATTCCATTGTGTTTACCATCCTGATGTTTAAATTAATCTTTTTTCCCTGTAGTTTGAATCCATTGATCTGTGTCCTAGTCTCTGGAGCAGCAGAAAACAATAATTACAATTATTAAAAAATTGCCATCAGTATATGCTATGTATCAAGTGCTCTCAGAGGCTACTTTTGCTTGCTAGCCGTCATATACTGCCAGATACTAAATTGCACTGCATATAAACTATCAAATATACAATATTAGGAGAAGAATTTGGGCAATATACCATGTCTCAACTCTTCATGCGCAACATGTCTCCAAGAATAACCAGCAAGGTATTTCTGGAATCTCACAAGCAGATCATAATGATGACGAATCCCTTCAGTTGAAAATACACCATAGAAAAACTATGGAATATAATTTGCAGAACACTCTCCCCCAAATTAGCAAGGCAAAATTTGCCCACAGAATCTGGAGATATTTTAATCTTTTGACTCTTTTTGACATTTTCTCTCCATCTCCTTAGCTTCAGAACATTGTCGTCACTAACCAAGAGTTTGGCCTGAGTAAAAATGAACCTGGTGCCAACTTCATTTATGCAGAGTTTGATGGTATTCTGGGCATGGCCTACCCCTCTCTGGCAGTTGGTGGTGCTACTACTGCATTAGAGAGGATGCTGCAGGAAAACTTGCTATCAGAGTCAATCTTTAGCTTCTACTTGAGTCGGTAAGGAACACAACCTTTCTTTCCCAAGCAGGCATGTAGCGGGGGGCTAAGGGGCTTCAGCCCCCAAAATCTCAGTGTGGTCCGCGAAAAGGCCTTACTGGTACATTATTTAAACGGTTATGTTTATTCATATCATGATCTGATCACCATGCTCATTATATCCCACATTAATGGGGTTATTGGGATAACAATACAAAAGGTTTGCTAGGGTAGACCCTCTTCCACCCAGTCTCAGTCCCAAACTCAGCCCCGAAACAAAATCCTGGCTATGGCCCTGTTCCCAAGGTATTATGCCTTGTGCTATATAATTTCTGTATGAAGCTACTGTGTGAACTCATTAGGAGATGAGTATCATCACCAAGCTGATGACACACAGCTCTACATTTACTCATCATAAAAAACTGTCTAATGTTGGTGCCTCATTTCTTTTCCCCTCTTCCACTTCTTTCAGGCTTTATATGCTGTAAGAGACTAATATCACTACACCTTCATAAATAATAATAAATAATAATAAACTTTATTTATAAGTCGCTTCCCTCTCCCCAAAGGGGACTTGGAGCGGCTTACATGGGGCCGTACCCAAACCACAAATCACAAAATATCAGACATCAAAAAAACCAACAATAAACACAATAAAAACAGTAAACACAGTAACATGAATACATCTAACAAAACACAATAACAAATGCATCTAAAACAAAAGGAAAAAAGAAGACGAGAGGGCAGGCCGCATGTACATATAAGGTGTTTAAAAACTGAGGGAGATAAATGGAGTAGGGCCAAAACGTGAAGAGTCGCAAAGGGGAAGGAAATCCAAGAAGCGGGCGTTGAGGGATCTAGTCTCCAAAGGCTAGGCGGAAAAATCAAGTTTTCAATTGTCTCTTAAAGGCAATAGTTTAACAAAGATAATAATAAACGTTTATCATCTCTTTTTTGAAAGTATGAGATTCACTAAAAAGCTGATATGCTTCTAATTACTCCAAATATTAGTTGAATTTAGAAATGACTACCTATTCTACTCAGATATTCTTACATTATTTAAAAGTAACCTAGGCTGGATCCAGACTGCTTTATAATCCAGCACCTGATCCCAAATCATCCGCTTTGAACTAGATTATATGTATACACTGCCATATAATCCAGTTCAATATAATCTAGAATCAGAAACTCAATTATATGGCAGTGTAGACGCCCCTTCTACACTGCCATATAATCCAGATTATCAAATCAGCTAATCCACATTGTCTGCTTTGAACTGGATTATATGAGTAAAATAAATTCCATTGTTTTCACTTTAAAAGACATTTTAAAAGTTTGTTTTCAAGGAAAAGATTTGGACCTTAAACTTAATTCTTACAATATCCAATGGCTATTGACGGGATACAAATAATGACACCGACTTTCTACAGGCATATTATCCAGTTCAAAGCAGATAATCTGGATTTTGTATGGCAGTGTAGAAGGGGCCCCTGTTTACAGTTATACATTTCTATCCTACCCCCCACCCCCACACACAACTCCCCAAGCTACAAACAAGATAGGTTCTGAAGGTTTGTTCTTAAATTGATTTTGTACATAAGTAGAAACAAGTACATTTTAAGTGTAACTCCAGCCAAATATATATGTGTGTGTAATTTGGATAGCACAGGGAAGAATTAACACCCCTATGGTGTCTGTTTTGTTGTCTGTGCTCCCATTCAGAAGACCTCACCTCACTTTCTGTCCTTGTGAAAATAGGATTTTCAAAAATGTTGCTTGTTATGGAACAAGGATTGGAGATAAAGCTTCAGTGGGGCAATTTTTTCACAATGATAACTCTTCCAGAGTGAATTTCCCTTCCTAGGGGTAGATTTATTTTGCTACCTGTTGTCTCACCCTCATTCTTAACTATGAGTCATTTGTAAATCATATGTTTGTAACTTTGGGACTGCCTGTACTATGTGCTTTATTTCTGAACAATTGGTAAAGTATGAATGCTTAACCTAATTTTTGCATTTGCAGCCAAGCAAACGCACAGTATGGTGGTGAGGTCGTGTTTGGAGGTGTGGATACTCGTCTTTACTCTGGAGAGATCTATTGGGCTCCAGTCACCCAAGAACTTTATTGGCAAATTGGAATACAGGAGTGAGTAGACCTTATTCAGCAAAAATATATGTAAGGATACTGTGAAGAATTTCCCTGATTGTTTGCAGAGGGCTCAAAATCTACTTCAATTTCAACCTAAACTTTCAAGGCATGCTTAGAAGGGAAGACAAACTGATACAACTCTTGTCAAAATACTTGTAATATTAGCTTCTCTGGGATTTCTTCAAAGAAAGTGATAATAATATTATAGCCCTATAATCGGAAGGTCAGGATTAAGTTGACCTCTTCTGTTGCTAGTATGGTCTTTTTATTTGGAAAATATGCACACTCTAATGGCTAGCCAGTAGCACAGGGCACTCTTGGGTATCTATATCTAGTCAACAAACATACAAACAAAAGGCTTCCTCGTGCATTGTATCTCAACTTTTTATTATTACATAATGAAAGGTGTCTGTGGTTATATTCTGGAAAGACAACAGCTCCCCTAGGGAAGAGTACACTGTATACAAAGATTGAGGAATTACTATTAATCAATAAGTAGATAAAGCATGATATGCAACTGACAAATGAGTAAGAATGCCAGTGAAATTGGTCTACTCTGCCTGGACTTTGAATCAGTTATCCCCAGTTACTTTTATTGTCTACTATGCAAATTCCATATGTATTGTTTTGTGTGTGCGCTCTTTTTTATTTTGGACTTGCAACGGCCTTTGGTCAAAAGCAATAAAATTTTATACACTGATCAAGCATGATGGAATTTATTCTCCAGCAACATCAAGAGAGCCACAAGTTCTCTATCCTTGACCTGTGTCTGAAAGCATATGGGACAGTTACTTGATCCATATTTCATGGGGCATACAGATCCCTGTAACATCTCCTAGTTTCCAATGCATCAGGATTAGAATACCGTATATATTCGAGTATAAGCCGACCCGAATATAAACCAAGACACCCAATTTTACCACAAAAAACTGGGGAAACGTGTATAAGCTAAGGATGGGAAATGCAGCAGCTAATGGTAAATTCAAAATAAAAATAGATACCAATAAAATTACACTAAATGAGGAATCAGTAAGTTAAATGTTTTTGGATATTTACATAAAACTGTAATTTAAGATAAGACTGTCCCATTCTGATTAAACCATTATTCTAACCTTCTTCAATGTAAATGCGCTTACGTATTCTGCCAATAATAATAAAGAGGATAAAATAATAAATTTAGTAATAATAATAGAATAAAATAATGGAAATGTAATAACAGTAATAATAGAGTAAAATAATAAATGTAATAATAATAAATAGAGTAAAATAATAAATAACCTTGACTCAAGCATAAGCCGAGGGGGATCTTTTCAGCCTAAAAAAGGGCTGAAAAACTAGGCTTATACTCGAGTATATACAGTATTCTTTTCACCCATTATACAATCAAGACAAAATATGCTGAGCATTTAGAATTTTCTATATGTCCCTCCTTTTTAGGTTTTCTATTGGAGGACAAGCAACTGGTTTGTGCAGTCAAGGTTGCCAGGCTATTGTGGATACTGGGACCTCTCTCCTCACCGTTCCCCAGCAGTACATGAGCAATTTCTTGAATGCGGTGGGTGCTCAGCAGAATCAGTATGGACAGGTAGGTGGGATTTAATATTTTTAAAGAGCTAGAAGAGTAACACAATGAACTGACTGATTCTAAATAGAGATAGGCTATACTGTGTGTGTGGATGACCTCAAAGTCTCCAAGGACCTTGGTGTGGATGCCTGCTGTATTAATTCATCTTTGTGAGTTGTATATTGTCCCAGAAGTCTGTTCCTTTGGGAGATTAACAATTTACTGCATTCCTCTTTCACAGTATGCAGTTAATTGCAACAATATTCAGAACCTTCCCACCATTTCCTTCACCATCAATGGAGTTTCCTTTCCTCTGCCTCCCTCTGCCTACATCCTCAATGTACGTATCATGGGCTTGTATGTCTACATTTTTGATGGTTTTTTAAGCATACAAACAATAAAGAAAATTAGAGACAGGGTTTTGGAAAAAAAATTCCTTATTGCTGCTGGTGCTATCATTATTATTGTTGTTGCTACTATAATTCTCATTATGCAACACAATCCCCATACCCGCTGTTTTGCCTATATGCATCTGACAAAATATGTGATCTCTGGGAGTTTTCTAGATCTTTCCATGTAATTTTATGGTATGTTTCTGCCAGAAGCTACCATAGAATTCTGTTGGAGAACCAATCAAATTCCTTGAAATGATATATCTCCAGGAATTTTCAAGGCCCTCCAGGATAATTCTATGGTAACTTCCAGCAGAAGTCATTTGTTATCTCTGTTATCCAGAGATCCTTCCCCACTCTAAGTTCCAGAAGTATCCCCTGTGGATACGGAGATCATACTTTAAATATAATATGATAATGATGTATACCCTCTTCTCCATAAGAACTCTATGTAGCTAACATGCCTCATAAAATGCACAGTAAAAACCACAAATTGCAAATCTCTCTCTCTCCCTCTCCCTCTCTCCCCCCCTCTATATATATACACACACGTAAATCTAAAATAACAAACTATACATGTCTACTTACTAAAACACAATAAAAAGTGCAAGAAAGCAGCAATGAAAGACAGAATCAACACTTGCTTATTCTTCAAAAGCTTGCAGAGACAGGTATATTTTTCACAAATTGCCCAGAAGGCACACATTTATGAGACTGGATCTGTAAGCAAAGGAAGTTACATAATTGCGATGCCACTGAACAGCCTACAAGTTTCCTAATATGAAATCTGCCTTTGTCATCACTGGGCTTCCTTCTTTCTGCCTCCCACTCACCAAATCTCTTTTATTTATTATTTCACAGAACAATGGCTACTGTACAGTTGGGATTGAGGCCACATACCTTCCTTCCCAAAACGGACAGCCTCTCTGGATCCTTGGAGATGTCTTCCTCAGGGAGTACTATTCCGTCTATGACATGGGCAATAATAGGGTTGGCTTCGCAACTTCTGCCTAAGCCTGTTTGTTTGTTTTGTTGTTACCTGAGCAGGAATTGATTCTTTAAAACATGCTTGGTGTCTTCAATTAGACGGACTCTTCTTTATGTCCTTACAAAAAAAAGGAAAGAGTGTTTTAAAGCCCCCACACCCCTCTGTTTGCCTTCCTTCTTTCCTTCTTCTTTTAAAGCATGAATTGGACAATTCCTTTTGAATTATGTATTCTGGGAGCCCTGAATTTCTTCTTTCCTTAAATCACTGGGCAATACTCTAATATTTGTGGCAGATTGGAAAATAAATGGTTAAAAGTAAGATGCATGTGTTCTACTCATTTGTTGGTTTGCTATTCATAGAGGGCATTAAAGAGAAACAATGTTAACTGGACTTTGTACACCACCACCACCACCACCACCACCAACAACTTTATACCTCACCTCCATCTCCCCGAAGGGACTCGGGGTGGCTTACATGGAGCCATGCCTAATAACAGAGTTAAACATAGCACAATTGGAGTGCATCACAACAATTTAAAACAACATAAAATAACTTTATTCAAAATATAAAACAAGCATCAAAACCAACAGCAATAACATAATTCAAGCCTCGATATGGGTGGACAGCCTGGTACACAACAGATCGGAGGATAGGGCCAATGAGTAAAGTGCATAGGGCGTGTAGCAGCGTTAAGGATAAGAGCAATATAAAAGAGGTCAACTCTAATTTTGAATAAAACGGTAGTAAAGTGCATAGTCAACTTTTTTGGGCCCTAACAAGGGACAATTGTCAAGGGAAATGTTTAATCAAATGCACAGCAGAACATCCATGTCTTTAGATCTTTTCGAAAAGTGGATAGGGAGGGGCCTAGTCTGATCTCTCTGGGAAGGGAATTCCAGAGCCGGGGCGACAACCAAAAAGGCCCTCTCTCTCGTCCCCACCAGCCAGGCCTGTGTCAGAGGCAGAAACGAGAGAAGGGCCACCACAGATGATCTCAGGAATCATGTGGGTTTGTAAGGGAAGATGAGGTCTTGAAGATAGGCAGGTCCCAAACCATTAAAAACTTTACAGGTACCTGTACCTTGAATTGGGACCAGAAACTTATCGGAAGTCAGTGGAGCTGTTTGAACAGGTTGACCGCACCTAGATTTAATCTTTCGGCTAAACAATAGCAGACACACCAGTTTCCACTAATAACATTAGGAAGAACTTCATAACAGCAAGAGCTGTCCAGCGGTGGACTTGATTGCTTCATGGGTGGGAGTTCTCAAAGAACTTGGTTCTTCTTTGGCTATTTTTGAACCTCTGTTGGACACCCATCTCTTGGGAATGCTTTAGCTATTGGATTCCTGCATAACAAGAGTTTGGACTATCTGGCCCTTGAGGTACTTACCAATTGTATGGTTCCTAGGATTCTTAAAAATATGGGAAAGGGGGAGATAGTCAAATATTCAAGTCAGGCTCTAGAGCAGTGGTTCTCAACCTGTGGGTCCCCAGGCATTTTGGCCTACAACTACCAGAAATACCAGCCAGTTTGCAAGCTGTTAGGATTTTTGGGAGTTGAAAGTCAAAATATCTGGTGACCCACAGGTTGAGAACAACTGCTCTAGAAGGTAATAAGATCAGTTCAACATATATTTAATTTAAACATTTCTATTCTGCCCTTCTCACCCCAAAGGGGACTCAGAGCAGAGCACAACATACAGATGGCAAACATTCAATTCAGAAACATAAATAAACTATACACACACACACATAAGCATTAAAATAATGTATCTTGACATTAAAATCCACTGCATAAAACTGCCTCGATCATCCGCATCAAATCTAATTGGCATGGTAAGGTTTCCTATTGCTGCCTTATTGCAGTGTCCCAAATGCTTGGTCCCACAGCCAAGTTTTTACCATCCTTCTGAAGGACAGGAGGGAGGGGGCTGATATACCAGAACTGTCAATTGGACTGCTGGCAGCAGTGATTATACCAGGAAAAAATGGGGCGACAAATAATTGGGCAGTTTTCAGAACTCCTTATTGTGCTCTTTTTTAAAAAAAAATCTGCCCCTAGCTGGAAGCAGAAAGAACTGTTTTATGTCCTAGGGCTTTTTAAATACAAAAACCTGTTTTCTTACTCAGAACTGCCTCTCTGTGTTTACATGCCTTCAACTTGCTTGCTGACTCAGGGCCCCTTCTACACTTCCCTGTCATCCAGAATATCAAAGCAGATAGTACACATTAGCTGATTTGAACTGGATTATATGAATCTACACTGCCATATAATCCAGTTCAAAGCATATAATCAGGATTTTATATGGCAGTGTAGAAGGGGCCTCTGTGGCCCTATGGTTTCCTTAAGCAAGGAATGCTTAGAGCGGGGTTTGTTAGTTCCTTCCTATGATATATGACTAACAGAACTGGTATTCATTGTGGATTCCCATGCAGCTACTAACCAGGCAGGGTTAATCCTATCTAGCTTCCAAGATCAGACGGGGATGTGTTGCTTTCAAGGTATTCGTCTCTGTTCTTGGATTAAACACATATGTCCTTTGATCAGTAAAAACAGAGACACTAGGCAGTATTTTATATTAACAAAGCTGCAAGTATTTTTAGATGCTGTTATTCATCAAACCATTTGCGTAAAGAAGCCTGATGTCTCTGCATTTCCTTGGGCAGATGGGCAGCAATCTGTAGCCTTATGATACAGAGGAAGTTACGAGAGAGGATACATATTATGTATCACAGTATTGCCATCTGGTGGGCAGTGTTCTCCTTGCCCGACTACAACTTTGATTCTAGTATGCTGGACATAAGGCTAATTCCACAGTAATGGCCAATTATTAAGAAGAGTAGGCCTGATCTGCCCACAAGCCATGCCTGAGAGTTGGAAATCATGCACTAGTCTCACATACACATCTATAGATCCCAGAAACGAGACAGTTCTATGATGATAGTAGCTGTGTGTATTGGTGCATGGTAAAGAAAAGGTATTGATAATAAAATGAGAAGCACATCATTCTGCCCTCTATTATATCACACATTCCAGTATTCAAACCCAGACTTTGAAAAAGGTTTCAGAATATAACCTTGATTCAAATTAAGCAGAAAAGGAATGGCAAATATTTAAGCATAATCAAAGCACCTCCTAACAGATGGCTATCCAGCCTCTGTTTAGATTATGATGCTGTCTGCGGCTGATGTTAGTTGAAAGGTTCCAAATTCTTTAGTCCCAATTTAATCTATTGGTTAGTACTTCTAGCACACACAGGCTCCTTTCCCCACTCTTAGGAGGCATTACATAAGCAGGATCAAGCAGTCACATGGATTACCCACCCCTCTCTCATGCCTATGGTAGAAATATTATCTTCAGCTATCCAAGGAGTCATTCAACATGGAGCTCCTATTGAGAGTCTCAAGTTACTCCATAAAACGGGATGAGACTTTCCATCTCTTAGGTGGAAATCATCAGCATACTTTGAAAGTGCCATGTTTAATATGGAACTTATCATCTGAATATGCAGACAACAAATAACCAATTTTTGCTTTCCACAAATCTCAGTGGTAGAGGTAAACATGCTTTCAGTATTGGTGGGGGAAATGGGTGTCTAATCCATATGTTTCCATATCCTCCTCCCCACATTCCCCCAGCATAACAATAAGGAAAAATGATCTTCCCAATTAGTTCTTTCCATTTTCAGTATTGGCAACCTACCTATGGAGGCAATCATGAATTTCTGGTATATTCCCACTCAGTATTTCAATGTTTCGTTATTAAAAAAATGTCCATGGAAAGCACATTCGCTGTAGCAAAAAAAAAAAAATGTTTCACCCTAGAAGCTTTATTACCCCCAAATCACCAGACATGTTCAATAGTATTTTGTTTGACTGGTGTACATATTTATGGATGGTATCTATTGGAATAAAGACAATAGGAACATTTATTTAGCTACTGAAATGAAAGAGATAGTTTGTTAAACTGGCTGCCCATCAAGAAGACACAGACAAGAAGGCATGGGCAAACTTTGGCCCTCCAGTTGTTTTGGATTTCAACTCCCACAACACCTGCTTAAGTGGCTGAGGGGGGAAAGGAAGGGGCCTAAGGCTGTTTGGGAGTTGAAGTCCAAAACACTTGGAGGGCCAAAGTTTGCCTATGCCTGCTCTATAAAGTGCTTGGAATTTTCCACAGTATTGAGCTGCGTATTTTTTTTAGTATGATGTAAGCATTGAAAGAGTGCAATATGGCTGAAACGGCATCCTTGCTCATAGGGACATCATTAGTTTGATAATTCTTTTCTTTCACTGACACATTGTAGGTGGACTGTATACAAGTACGTCATTATTAGTGCTGTCACCTGATTAAAGACATGTTAATTGGTCAATTAGTGCATGCTGAGTTGATTGCATCTTCATAGGTTTGAATGAGTCAAACCAACACTTTGGAAGTAGATTTTTAAAAAACTTCATACCATGTTTATATATCCATGTTACCTGGACACTATTTTAGAAGAAGAGGTTTGTCTTTGCCCGTATCAGATTTCCTCTTCTGTGGTGTCTTCTGCCTATATTTTTTCAAATAAGCTCTTCTCTTTACAACAACTCTTAAAAATTGCTGCTTCACTAATAAGCAGCTCTGTTCTAAACCAGTTAAAGGATTTCATCCAATTAACCTGTGTGACTATATTGTGTTGTCCTAATAATTGCGTCTTCCACCTCATTTTCATACCTTGCATAACATTCAGCTGGATTCTACCTTAGTCACACTTACAACAGAATCATTAAAATAAAAGGGACTTAAGCTTATCAATTTTGTGATGTAGGTTCAAAGTACAGTATGACTAAGTGAGAATTCATCCTATTTTGATTTAGAGGTGCCACGTTTTAGAGCCAAAGACTCACTACTCTGGCATGTCACCACTGGGATTCATTATTGATAACATTCACGTGCTGGGATCCTGTCGGTGCATTAGGCTAGTGGTTGCATTTTTTCAAGGGGTCGTGAGGTGCATCCATATCATAGAAGTAATACAGTTTGGGACCACTTTAAATGCCATGACTCAATGCTATAGAAACCTGAGCGTTGTACTTTGTCTCAATTCTATTGTTGTTGGGGTTTAGAATGCTCCTTGATTGTAGGTGAACTATAAATCCCAGAAACTACAAATCTCAAATGACAAAATCAACCTCCTTCCCCCCGCCAACCCCACCAGTATTTAAATTTGCGCATGTTGGGTATTTGTGCCAAATTTTGCCCAGTGAATGAAACTACATCCCGCATATCAGGTATTTACTAGACTTAGTTGATTTTTTTTAAAGTTTCAAAACTCGTTTCAGATGTAGGGGGCGCTGGCGGTTCAATTTGGAAGTCAATTCCGATTTTCACAGAAAAAACTTCTGAGACTTCCGAATTCCGAATAATGGCTTAACAGTGTTATTTCCTGTTTCATTGGGTGGTCTTTACTTTGAAAGTAGTTGTTTTACTCCAGAAGGGTGGGGGAGCAAAGGGAGGAAATTCATCCATGCTGGTTAAAACGGCTTCTCCAGCGTAAAACTGGAGCAGGAAGGATAGCAAAGTGAGGAAATTCACCACTGTTTTAAAACGCTTGCCCAGAATTCAGATGGTCACCCAGCCTCAATAATAATAATAATAACCCTTCTGCCTTCATGGAAGGAAAGCATAATAAAAGCACTCCTGACAGATGGCCACCCAGCCTTAATAATAATAATAATAATAATAATAATAATAATAATAAATAGCTTTTACCTCCTGGCCCAGGAAGTGCAGGCAGGCAGGAAGGCAGGCAGGTTGCTGTGAGTCCTCCTCCGCTGTGCCAGCTGTGCCCTCCATGCCCAGTGCAGGCCAGCGTGAGGAAGGAGGCCAAAGGCGACCTTTGGGAGCTGCATGGCATAGGCCAGATGCCCTGTTGGGCCCCAGCTGGGGCCAGGAAGGATGAAACAAGCATGAGAAAGGAGACGTGAAGCAGTGGTGGGCACACTCGCCAACTGCCATGAGTGAGGTCAACTGGTTGAAGAGACCCAGTGGCCCAGGGCCGTAGCCAGGATTTTGATTCAAGGGGGGCTGAGTTTGGTTCGGGGGGAGGGGCTGAGACTGGGTGGAAGAGGGTCCACCCTAGCAAACCTTTTGTATTGTTATCCCAATAACCCCATGAATGTGGGATATAATGAGCACGATGATCAGAAGCATGGCCCCTGGATGCGCGCTTGCGGGGGAAAGGGGGCTGAGAAGCATGGCCCCTGGATGTGTGCTCACAGGGCCTCTTCCCTGCACACTTGCCAATGCTGGGAGTGGGACGTGCCCTGGCGTTGGCAACAGGGGCGCCCCCCTGAAACGCTGAATCATTTCTGACTCACTTACTGCTTCGGAACAGAAATGGCAGAAAAAGCTTCGGAAGGGCAAAGGGACTTTTGGTTACCTTAAAAACTTCGAAATCGCTTCAAAAAGCAAATCTTTCCAAATTTATTCCGAATTACGAAGATTCCGACCAAACCTAACCATGCCTAGTATTTACATTTGATTCATAACAGTAGCAAAATTACAGTTATGAAGTAGCAATGAAACAAAATATTATGGTTGAGGGTTACCACAACATGAGAACCTGTATTAAGGGCTCACGGCATTAGGAAGATTGAGAAATACTGCTATAGAGTAAGTCCAACTGAATGGGACGTAATTAAGAGTATACCTGTATAAGACTGAACAAGTAGACTAATGGTCATACTATGTTTATGGAATCTATGCATATTTGAAGTATCTGTGCCTTTACCTTCAGCCCACTCACACTTCTTGAAATAAGATTTCAAGATAATCTCAAGAAAAAATATTTCTCAAATATTTTACATCCCCAGGTTTTCTTCACCTAGAACATATTCATATCAACCTCACTAAACGCGCCTCCTTTTATCCTGCAATATACTCTCTCTTCAAGGAAATCTGTATTAATATTTCAAATTTTAATTTTAATCCTACAGGCTATGCTTCTGATGTGGAGACTTTGGTCCAAAATGCTTTCCCAGTGTTTAATAATTAGATTTTCTGCATGCTCTCCAACTGACCATTTAGCAGGGAGAGCTCCTCTTAATCCTCATTTTGTCAGCTGCTTTTAAAATGTCCCATGTTCTCACCCCAATTTCCTCCTTAATCCTCATCCAGGAAATCAGGGTGTAAATTCCCACTCGGCAATGGAAAACCACTGGGCAACCTTGGACAAATCACACTCTCTCGGCCTCAGAGGAAGCTTGTGACAAAACCCCCTCCAAACAAATCTTGCCAAGAAAACTCCATGATTGGTTCACTTTAGGGCAGGGATCAGGAACTTTTTTGACTCAGAGAGCCATGAAAGCAAAATATTTGGAAATTTATTTCAGTGAGAGCCATATGCTATATCTATATATAAAGGAAGACTCGACATCGAACGATTGCCAGAGGCAGAGAAACCTTCCAAGGCAGACAAACCAAACTTGGCAACAAAAATAGGCCTCAGGCAAGGAAGGTTTTTAGCAAAGAAACTTTACTCGCAAAACCTAGAAGGCCCCCAAAACAACGATAAAAACACTACATTTCCCAGCATCCTCTGCGGCCGCCAGCGAAACCTATTGGCCAACATCGGCCCACACAAAATGCAGGGAGGTTGAGTTACCAAAGCAACGGTGGGCGGAGCCAGCCAAGGCTAGATTAGAATGCTGAGTGATTTGAGTTTAGTCAGTTGGTGTTTGTGGGTTAAACTGTCAAGGCCAAGCAAATAGGGCACCAGGGACACAGGCACCACTGACAAACACATACCGCCGGAATAACACAAACTTGCAAAACCCACCAAAAAAAACCTGCAACACAAAAACCCACCCCAAACAAAATACACAACAAACACCACTGGCAAAAGCAACACCCCCTCCACATCACAACCAGCACACAGCCAGACTGAGACAACTATGTCACCACAACACACACAAAATAAACCCCACAAATACCTAACAACTTCCCCAACACAAAAACCCAGGACTGCACTCACTACTCACCACCACACACACCTCCAAATACACACACGTCCCTGGCACAATACTCCAGGATTCCTACCCACACAACACAACACAACACAACTTCCTATCACAAGCCATCCCCCCAACCTTACGGGACCCTGCACACACAACGCCTACCACCACCCCAAACAAAAAGCAACTCCACCTATACTCCAACCACAACACAACACTGCACTGATACTCTACAAACACACACAAACACCCAGAACATCCCACCCACACAAGCATTCCACAACATACTACCACCCACAATGCCACCACACACCCACTACCTCACCAAAAAAGTAATACCTACACACAACACAATACGCACATAACACAACCTTGCATCTACTGCTCAACCCATTTGTATGCCATTCCTTCCTTCCACACAGGCATAAGCTGACCCAAAAGACAAGCCATGCCTCCTAAAAAGAACAGCATCGGACGACACACTCGCAATGCTACATACATCACACAAAAAAGGGCAGAAAAAACGCAAGAACAGAAAGACACACCGACAACTCCACAGGACTTCAACATCCCACCCACCAGAACAACCCGCAACGACACAGCCATGACCCCACCAAGACCATAAGTAACATCAATTCCAACCCTTACATACTCTGACTTTCTCGCATCTCCTAAAAAGGGCACAGCAACACGTGCCGGGTACAGCTAGTATAATATATTTTAAAACTGAATTCAACTAAATGTGAGTATATACGTACATACTATGAGAAAAGGATTCCCCGGCAGAATGACAGGACACTTCAGACCTGGCTCTGCAAAAGGCATGCTCAGGACTCTGGGAAGGAAGAGAAGACGGAAGGGGGAAAGAAAGAAAGAAAGACAGAGGAAATAAAGGGGAGAGGGGGAGAGGAAGAAAGAAAAGAAGAACGATCTATGGAAAAGGAAGAAAAGAAAAGCAGGAGAGAGACTAGGAAGGGAAAAGAAAGAAGGAAATGGGAAGGGAGGAAAGGGTGTGAAAAGAAAGGAAAGGGAGTGAGGAAAAAGTAAAATAATGAAGGGAAAAGAAGAAAAGAAAGAAGGGGAGAGAGAGGGAAGTGAAAAGAAAGGAAAGAGAAGGAAAGAAAGACTTGGGAAAAAAGAATAGAAGAGGAAGAAAGAAAGAAAGGAAGAAGGAAGAGGGAGGGAGGAAAGAAGGTAGGGAGAGAGAAAGGAAAAGAATGAAAGAAAAAAGAGAGGGGGGAAGGAAGAAGGAAGGAAGGAAGGAAGGGGGAGGAGGGCCCGGGGCCAAGATGGACCTTGGTGTCGACGTCGGCGAGGCAGTCCCTCCCGGAAGGCGTCGAAGAGGCTGCGGCTCTTGAGCTGCCCGACAATGAGGGCGATGAGCTGGGCATCCCCTGGGGGCAGCGAGGCCAGGCCCGTGGTGCCAGATCCAGGCCCACCTCCCCCAAGGCCCGTGGCGGAGGACGAAGAGGAAAACGAGGATGAGACACTGTCGCCGGGCTCCGCCATCCCCGGCGAAGAGCGCGCAGGGCCCCGAGAGCAGCGGGGGATGAGGAAGAGGCAGCGATGGCGGTGCAGAAGCGGCATGCTGGGAAACTGAGGCCTGGGCTGCTCTGGAGAGCCAGTTACAATCATGAAAAGAGCCACACCTGGCTTCCGAGCCATAGGTTCCAGACCCCTGCTTTATGGTCACCATGAGTCCTAAATCACTTGAAGGAATACAGCAGTGATGGTGGTGATGATATTAATTATACAGTAGACACTTGGGCCCCTTCCACACAGCTGTATAAAATCCACATTCAATTGGATTATATGGCAGTGTAAAGGGCTACGGCAGACCTACAAGAAGAAGACGGCATATATATACGCTATCGTACTGATGGCAGCTTGTTCATCTTAAGCCGTCTGAGGGCTCGCACTAAGACTCTAAACTATCTAGTCCGTGAGCTACTTTTTGCTGACGATGCTGCCCTTGTCGCCCATTCAGAAGCAGCCCTGCAGCGCCTCACATCCTGCTTTGCAACAGCTGCAGAACTGTTTGGGCTGGAAGTCAGCCTGAAGAAAACAGAAGTCCTCTACCAGCCCGCACCACAGGAAGAACACCATCATCCCTACGTCAGCATAGGCAAATCTGTGCTTAAGTCCGTTCAGCAGTTCACCTACCTGGGAAGCATCATCTCTTCAGACGCAAAGATTGACAAAGAGATAGATCACAGATTATCAAAGGCATATAGTGCATTCGGAAGGCTTCACAAAAGAGTCTGGAGCAACAAGCACCTGAGACAAAGCACCAAAATCAGTGTGTACAGAGCTATCATACCGTCCATTTTCCTCTATGGGTCTGAAACATGGGTCACCTATCGCCAACACCTACGACTCCTCGAGCGCTTTCATCAGCGCTGTCTTCGCACAATCCTAAATATACACTGGACCGACTATGTGACGAATGTTGCTGTCCTTGAGCAAGCAGGGATCACCAGCATTGAGGCCATGCTATTGAGAACACAGCTGCGCTGGGCAGGGCACGTCTCTAGGATGGAGGACCACCGCCTCCCAAACATACTACTCTATGGTGAACTCGCCATGGGTCAGCGCAAGAGAGGCACCCCCAAAAAGAGATATAAGGACTCCCTGAAACAACATCTCAGGCTCGGCCAGATTGATCACCAACAATGGTCCACCCTGGCCTCACATCGGGAGGCATGGAGAAGCACTATCCACAATGCTGTGGCCTCTTTCGAGAAGACACGCGAATGAGTCTCGAAGAGAAACGACAACGCAGAAAGAACCGCAACTTGGAAAAAACATCACCCAAGGAGACTTTCTGCTGCGCTTTCTGCAACTGAACTTGCCTATCTCAGATTGGCCTTTTTAGTCATCAACGCGCTTGTAAAAAGCATGGGATGAGTCCTTCCTGAATCTTCGTTCGCGAAGTAATGCCGAGAGATACTCAGATAACCCAGTTCAAAGCAGATATTGAGGATTATCTGCCTTGATATTCTGGGTTATATGGCTGTGTGGAAGAACCCTTGGTTAACCAGCACCCATGGTGACTTGTAGACTATGGATAAATGTCATTTCTAGTTTTTTGAGAGTTACTATTAAAAATTGGCCTAATACTATATTAAGCCATACCATAAACTTTGTATTGACCTGGTATCAATATTAAAATGCAGTAATTAAAAGCAAACCAGAACAAAAAAAGACCAAGTCAATGTAACACAGCTGCCCTGTACTGAACATGTATTTTAAACTTTCATTTAAATTATTTTTATTATTTTATTATTTTTGCTGGCTTCTTGAGAGTTCAATTTTCTTGGGTCACAGGTAACTGAGGGCCCTTCCAGACAGGCCCTATATCCCAAGATCTGATCCTAGGTTTTCTGTTTATTCCAGATTATCTGGCAGTGCGGACTCATATAATCCAGTTTAAAGCAGACTATTTTATCAAGATAGGGCCTGTCCAGAAGGGCCCTGAGGGTATACAAATGATCAGACACTGCCAGAAGGGACAGAGAGTTTCTGCTATGCTGATGATTGTGTCATCACCGCTCAAGCAGAGAGCTTTGAAATGGCTGAACAGAAGCACTCTGAAGCTTTAGGTGCTCTTACTGCCTATTACAGGGAAAACCATCTGATTTCTAATCCATCTAAAATGTAGACATGTGCATGTCATCTTAAGAACAGACAAGCATCTCAAGCTCTGAGGATTACCTGGGAATTAATCCCACCGGAGCATTGCAGCACACCCAAATACCTGGGAGTTACTCTGGACCACCCCTCCACAAAAGTCAACATTGATACTGAAATTCAACACCGCCTGAGCTCTGTGAGTGCAGCATTTTTCTGAATGAAGCAGAGAGTGTTTGAGGACCGGGACATCCGTAGGGATACCAAGGTGCTTGTTTATAAAGCTATTGTCCTCCCAACCCTGCTATATGCCTGCGAGACGTGGATTGTCTACAGACGTCACATGCAACTCCTGGAACAATTCCATCAGCGCTGCCTCAGAAAAATCCTGCAAATCTCTTGGGAAGACAAGCGGACAAATGTCAGCATGTTGAAAGAAGCAAAGACCACCAGCATTGAAGCGATAGTCCTCAGCCATCAACTCCGCTGGACTGGCCATGCTGTCCAGATGCCCGACCACTGTCTCCCAAAGCAGTTGCTCTATTCCGAACTCAAGAATGGAAAATGGAATGTTGGAGGACAGGAAAAGAGATTTAAAGATGGGCTTAAAGCCAACCTCTGGCATAGACACTGAGAACTGGGAAGCCCTAGCCCTTGAGCGCTCAAGTTGGAGGTCAGCTGTGACCAGCAGTGTTGTAGAATTGGAAGAGGCACGAATGAAGGGCAAAAGAGAGAATGCTGTATTCAGATATAACTGTATTCTCATTTTGCTTCTGAAACGATAAATCAATCAATCAATCAACCCCAAAAACGGGACTCAAAGCAGCTCACAATTTCAAAAAATTACAAAAAAAGGACATATCGAAATAGAATCAAATTAAGTACAATATGGAAACAATTCAGATCACAATAAGAGTTTTTAAAAAACTTGTCTCAATACCAGGCATAGGGAAACTTGGGCCCTCCAGGTGTTTTGGACTTCAACTCCCACAATTCTATGCATCTATGGCAGGCATATTCGGAAATTGTGAGGTCTGTTGGGAACTAGGAAAATCTGTGGAAGGCCCATCTCCCAACAAAGGATTCTCCCAGGCAGTAAGAAGCCAGACTTTGAAATTGGTAAATGCTAAATGCTGTTAAATGTTAATCAAGGTAACCAATTGCTACATTCATACCTACCTCAAACAGAGTTCTTTCTCTGGACATTCCTCAGACATATAAACCCAATTTTCCTAGTTTCCAACAGACCTCACAACCTCTGAGAATTTTCATTTTTTCCTGTCAGGAGGGAGGAGAAACGGCAAGTCACTTTGGGCGTGAGAGAATTGGCCGTCTGCAAGGACGTTGCCTAGGGGACACCCAGATGTTTTGATGTTTTACCATCCTTGTGGGAGGCTTCTCTCATGTCCCCGCATGGGGAGCTGGAGCTGACAGAGGGAGCTCATCCACGCTCTCCCTGGATTCGAATCTCTGACCTATCGGTCTTTAGTCCTGCCAGCACAAGCGTTTAATCCACAGCCCCACCAGGGGCTCCTCACATCTGAGGATGCCTGCCATACATGAAGGCGAAACATCAAAAGAGAATGCTTCTGGAACATGGCCATACAGCTCAGAAAACTCACAACAACCCAGTGATTCCGACCTTGAAAGCCTTCGACAAGCTGGTCGACAATTGTGGAAGTTGAAGTACAAATCACCTGGAGGGCTGAAGCTTGCCCATGCCTGCAGTAAATGCACCCCTAGCAGGTAAAGGTAAAGGTTTTCCCCTGACATTAAGTCCAGTCATGTCCAACTCGGGGGTGTGGTCCTCATCTCCATTTCTAAGCCAAAGAGCTGGTGTTGTCCGTAGACACCTCCAAGGTCATGTGGCCGGCATGACTGCATGGAGCGCTGTTACCTTCTCACCGGAGCGGTACCTATTGAGGTGATAGTACGATAGCTGGGTCCAGAAGCTCTGAGCATTCTGCACATTCTGGAACAGCGGTTGTGAATAAGGGAATGGGAGTGCAGCACACTGAGGGTGGGAATATACTTTGTAGTTGCATTTGGTGGAAGGATAGAAAGGAGGGATGGGTTTTTTTATTCAGTCAGTCACTTCCGACTCTTTGTGACCTCATGGACCATCCCACGGCAGAGGTCCCTGTCGGCCGTTACCTCCCCCAACTCCTTCAGAGTCAAGCCAGTCACTTCAAGGATACCATCCATCCCTCTTGCCCTTGGTCGGCCCTTTCCTTTTCCTTCCATTTTCCCCAGCATCATTGTCTTCTCTAAGCCTTCCTGTCTTCTCATGATGTGGCCAAAGTGCTTCATCTTTGCCTCTATTATCCTTCCCTCCAATGAGCAGTCGGGCTTTATTTCCTGTAGTATGGACTGGTTGGATCTTCTCGCGGTCCAAGTCACCCTCAGAACTTTCCTCTAACAACACTTTCCTCTCACATCCATACGTTACTACGGGGACTACCATTGCTTACTGGGGTTAGGGTAAGGTTTAGGGTTTGGGTTAGAATTAGGGTTAAGGTTTAAGGTTCGGGTTTTACCATTAAAGAACTCTTACATTCCTTATATAATACAGTGTTCCCTCGCTACTTCGCGGTTTGCTTATTGCAGACTTGCCGTTTAGCAGATTTCAAAAAATATTAATTTAAAATATATATATCATGGTATTTTCACTGCTTTGTGGGGTTTTGCTGCTGCCACTCTCCAAGGTGCTTTCCCTCCTCAGTCCTCCCTCCCTCCAGCCTTGAAGGGCCTTTCCTTCCTTCCTTCCTTTCCTTCACTTTATTTTAAGTTTACAAAGACTTCAAATAGTGTATAACTACTAAAATAATGTATCAATATTAAAATAAATAAGAGCATCCTTACATCGCGGTTTTTCACTTATTGTGGGAGGTCCTGGAACCTAACCCCAGCAGTAAGTGAGGGAACACTGTATCTATGTGCCGCTAATTTAACAAAATTTATGAGGCCATAAAAAATCTCCAGCAAAAGCATGTGGGGAATGCGGAAAGTACTTCATCAGTGTCGCAGATGGACGGTGGAGCAACAGCTCCCCTGGTGGCCAGAAGTTGGAATGTTAAATAGCCTCTGACTGTATGTCTATATGTGTTGTGTGTCTATGGCACTGAATGTTTGCCATGTATGTGTTCATTGTAATCCGCCTTGAATCCCCTGCGGGGTAAGAAGGGTGGAATATAAATACTGTGAATGAATGAATGAATAAATAAATAATAAACACTGTATCGAAGAAATGCTGCCCTTACTCCCCAGAGACGACTACAAACTATGGATCTCTAAAACGGGATGCCCTAGAGGTGGATGAAGGAGGTTTGGAATCCCCCAAAGAGAACAGCTAGAAAGGAAGTTAAGGAAAAAGAAACAAACAGACCTAGCTACATAAATGACAAGTAATAGACAATGGACAAGGATACTCTTACCATCTATCTATCTGAAGGATTTTAAAAGTAAAGGGGAAAAGACAACAGATTACCATTCAAGAGTTATATGAAGACCCGATGTTGATATATAGTTAAAGAAGATTAACTGAAAGAAAGAAGTGACAATTCTAGAGAATAAAGAGGACTGTTACAGATAAGCAAGAATAAAA